>CAXKVI010000526.1:0-24569 GCA_964058755.1 Campiglossa producta | reverse complement strand
AGCCGCTTCAATCGTATGCACATTTAAATAACGTCTGGTCAGCACAAATAGGCCTTGAAACAATTGATTATCAAAACGGTCATATTTGGCCTTTGCGATATACATACATACGTTCAGACAAGTTGTTTTTGTTTATCAACATCATAGTTAGATTAAAAGGTTTGCATTTTATGGCTAATTGCCTGAGGAAAACTTGGGATCTTTCTTCGTCACCTTTAGTAATGACTGCTCTCCAAAAATTCACTCTCCTGCAACGAAAAATCGGATTTGTATGGAGGGTTCCACGCCCACATCATCCACTGTTCCATGACTTCCCCAGTTAGCGGATGACTTCGTCAGTCATCTTGAAATCGTCCATGGTTTGGGGTGTCTAGCTTCCAGCAGATGTCGGCGCCATCCATTTGAAAATAAACGACTACTATCTCGGGAACGGTTGAAGCGATTTGGGTCAAATATTTAGCTTAGTTCTGAGTCTTTCTACTTGGGTGTTGCCACTTTGGGCGTTTTACAGGACTGCCACTCATCTCATTTTTTTTGTTGTTAATATTAAGCAGGATATATCAAATATAAATATCATATATGTATGTGGCTAATGGGGAAAGGGTATTTACCCACTTAGTAGAATGAACGTGGTCCCCTTTACTCTAGTCGATAATCCGCCGATTGTTTGAAAATTTTGACAATTAAGTTGGAATGCATACCAATAAACAATTTTGTTTCTTCCAAAGTTACTCATCGCTAATTGTATCTTATTTCTCTTTTATCTCCAGGCTATCGGTCCCATAACAGATCTAAACATCCACACGCTAAGTCAACGCGATTTGGTCTATAGTATAACTTTAGATGTGCCAACTGGACAAGAGCAGCCGCTCACCCATTCCTGGCAGCTAAGCATTTGCATCAATTGCAATAATACGCTTTGTGCCAAGCGCCTACCTGCGTCCATACTCACCACACCAAACGTAGATGGTGCACCCACCACCGCCCCACTCACCATTAACCCACCGCAATTTCTCATCAATTGTTCACTACTAACAAACAACGAGGAATTGGCGTTGCGACGTTCAAACAAATCCTATTCGGATACATTCGGCCTACTCATCATGGATCATCCGCAATTGCAAATGGAGCAGGCGAGCGCACCAAATTTCACAGTCGGTTCGTTGACGACGGGCACAATACAACCGATGGATATAAAACAACAACGTTTACGTCAATTACAACACAATTTACAACAACGACTCAAACGTGAAATAGCCGAAACAGACGAACGTATACAACGTTATACCGAACAACAGTTTGCGCTATTGAAGAGCTTCCGTGAGAAATCCGAGCAAGAATATGCGTTACTCGGACGTCTAATACAGCATGTACCCGAGCAGCAGGCGAATGAATATTTAGATCGTGCACCACCCGCATTGGAAGTTATTGGGGGTGGTAATTATGCGACGCGTCGCCGTAATACGATTAGCAGTCGCCGCGACATGATGTCTTCGGCGACGACGCCTACTACACCAACAACACCAAATCCGATAATGGGTTTGCATACGCTTACATTGCCGTTAGCTACAACGGCAGCTGCAACAACAACTGCAACAACAATAACCAGTGCCATGGATGAAACAAACAATACTCAGCAGGGAGCAGCTGCTGTGGGTGGTGGTGGTGTTGGTGTTGGTGTCGTCGCTTCAGCAAACTCAGCAATGGGCACAACCATTGTCGGCCAACAGAGCAGCATCAATCGTCGTCTATCCAATTTCGATACACCACCAGCGACACCGGAGGCAACACCGATGAGTGTGGGAAATAGTCCCACCTTTAGACCACAGCAGCAGCAACTGCAACAACAACATCCGACATCATTGTCACATCAACAATTTGTACGCCTTGCTGCCAATTCATTTCAACAACAATTCCCCACACCCACCGTTGAAGTGGCCGATGATTGTTTGTTCGAATTGGAAGGTATTGAGAGTGGGAATTCAGCGAATATGGCTGGTGGTAACACTGGCGTCATTCCAAATACGCCGTATGGGGGATTCATATCAAACTTATCACAAAAACTGCCATATCAACAGCAGCAGCAACTACAACAACAAAGATCACTAAATAATCATATGCATCCACATTATCATCAACAACAACAGCATCACTACAATAGCCGGGACATGAGTGATGTGGACGAAAGTGAAGATGATGTCGCTGAGGCTGAAGGTAAGTAGAAATTTGATAATCAATTTTGAACTTGAGATAAGTAGGTGCGCAGGTATTTTAGACGACTATACTACAGGGCCAAAAAAAAAACCGGAACTTTCATGGGCCTATCTTCCAGCAGATATCGCACCAGCCATTTGGAAATAAATATTTTAATATCCACTACTATCTTGGGAGCAGCGTTTTGGATCATTCTAAGACTTTCTACTTGGGTGTTGCCACTTCGGGCGGTTTACAAGGTTGCCACCTACCTAAATCATTTCGGAACTGTTCCGAGATCACTTCGGGACCATTTTCAGGATAATTTTGAGACTATTTTGGGATCACATTGAGACTGTTTCGGGACCGTTTTCGTGATCATTTTTGAACTATTTCGGGATGACATTTTTAAAACCATTCTCGTGATTATTTTGTGACTGTTTGGAGATCTTTCGGGACCATTTTCGGGAGTGTTTTGTGACTATTTCGGGACAGTTTCGTTATCATTTCGGGACTGTTTCGGCATCACTTCGGGACTGTTTTGGGATCACATAAAGACTGTTTCGGGACCGTTTTTGGGATCGCTTCGGGATCTTTTTGGAACTATTTCGGGACCAGTTTCGGGATAATTTTGGGACTGTTTTGGGTGTTTCTTCGCGACCATTATAGGAATGTTTCGGGTTTATTTTGGGAATGTTTCGGGATCATTTCGGGACTGTTTCGGGATCATTTTGGAACTGTTTCAGGATCATTTAGGCTAGTCTAATGCTAATTTTAGGATTCCAAAACTAACAACTAATTTTTTTCTTGTTTTATTTTAAGTTGCACTGGATTTGGACAGCACAATGCCGATACCGATGAATACGCGCACTATCAACCTCGGACATCAACAGCGGACAACTGCAGCTGCCACTGCAGCCGACATCATGAACTTTGCCAAAAGTTTACCTATTGAAATAGCAAATTCACCAATGACTGCTGGACGCTCCTATTCGAATGCACTTGATGAAGATGTAAGTTGTATAAATTTTATATATGTGTATTAGCGTGCAACGTAAAAAGAAATTAAAAATTATATTTTTTTTTTTTACATTTGGATAAAAACTTTTTTCTGCGCACGCTAATGCTTATAAAAATTTTGTTTTTTTTTTTTTGCTTTTACTTAAACGTTTTTTAACTTTTCTTTATCAGGATTTGGACAACACCGTTGACATTGCGGCGAGCATTAAAGCTTTGGCTAAGAGCGTGCATGGTGAAGCTGTTTTTGGTGATTTGCCACGCCCACGTATGCGTTCACAAATTTAAGGGGCGAACAAAGCAAATTGTAATTGTGTATACAGGCATATGCATACGATATGTATACTAGAGGATAATGGAAGAAAAGAAAACCTTGCAATACCGAATATGAAGGAGTTTTGAAACAAATATTTTGAAAATATAAAGAGTCACCCTACTTCATATTATTAAAGAGAACGCCTCAAATTAAAATATTATTTTTTCAAATATTTAGGATTTAATTTAAAAATATGTTTCAAAAAGGCCCAAGCTTTTTTTTGTCCCATTTTTTTTAATGAAATTCTGAAATAGGGGCTTTTTTCAAAAATATTTTGAATCAGGGTTATCTTTCATTTAACCGCCAATTTGTATTTACTCTGACCTTATAATCGATCATATCGAGGGCTGAGTAGGAGATTGCCCTATTTCAAAAACATCGCCTTCGAACGTCGCACTACTGCAATTTTGATTCAAAAACGCTGAAAATGTGTTGAATTTTCGTTGAGATAGAGCGTTTTTGAAACTCATTCATATGTACGGTGAACTTTTGTTTCGTCCATATGCCCTATTGCATATACATATGGGTAATTTCATGTGAAATCGTCAAATGGTTGAAATCCGGCCCTTTCGATTTGAATGAGTTTTGATGCTTAAAAAATTTTTTAAAAAATTTTTCGAAAATTTCGAAAAAACCTTTCAAATAAGCTAGTTCACTGACAGAAGTAGCTAAAAATATAAAATTTGGAATTTATATATCCGGCCAAGGCAGGCTGTTACTAAAAAATTGTAAATCGGACCATATCCACGCCACTTTCGATATCGAAAATTTCGAAAAACGTGGAAAATGAGCTAATTCACTGACAAAAGCAGCTACAGACATAAAACTTGGAGTTTATATTTCCGGCCAAGGCAGGTTTCTATTGAAAAATAGAAAATCAGATCGGATTTCGATATCGAAAATTCGAAAAACGTATAAAATGAGCTAACTGGAATTTATATTTCAGGCTAAGGCAGGTTCCTATTTAAAAATAGGAAATCGGTTCATAACCACGCCCTTTTATTTTCGATATCGAAAATTTCGAAAAAAAAAACGCATAAAATGAGAACTAGACATAAGCAGCTACAGATATAAAATTTGAAATTAATATTCCGGCCAGGCAGGTTGCTATTAAAAAATAGCAATTCGGATCATAACCACGCCCCTTTTTCGATATCAAATACATAAAAAAAAGAAAACGTATAAAATGAGATAGATCACTGACAGAAGCAGCTACTGATATAAAATATTATATTTATATTGTATGGATCATCTTATTAACAATTTTTTTTAAGTTTGGGAAACTGGGTGTGGCACCGTCCACATATTAGCAAACAAATTCTTAAACTTCGAATTTGAATATCTTCAGAGCCGTTTACGAAACTTGCAAACGACGCCTACTATTACATATTGCAAAATAAACAAAATTGCTTTTCGACCACGCCCACTTTTTCATAAAAGCCTTCTGCAAAGGAGTTGAAAGAATGCAGCATGCAACACCACACTGTTTTCCACTTCGTTTTATGACAAACAAAAACTCCACACAACATTCATTCAAATCGAAAGCGCTCGATTCCAACCATTTGACGATTTTACATGGAATGACCCATACACATATTTACTACTGTATTTCTCTAAACTACACTAGTTTGCTCAAAGTGAAAAGGCAGAAGACAAAGTTAAAAAAAAAATGCTTTACATTACATACATACTACATACATACATGCTTACAAACATACTTAAAGAAATATTTAAGTACCTACATTCAATAAAACTATATTATTAAATATGCATAAGAGAAAAAAAAATACCTTTACTATAAAGTTAGTGGCGTTATACCTACGTATGTATTTGTTTATCAATCGATGTAGTAATTTGATATGTTAAGAAATGTTACAAAATACAACCAAGAAAAAACTCAAAACGAATTGATTTGAAATTCGCTAATGTCTTACAATTGGGCACGTACTAGCGAATAAAACAATAACAAGATTTTAAGAAATGACCGCATTTCTACGTACGAAATCCTTTCAAGTTTTAACTTTTTAAAATTTTTTCCATTTTTTTTTTTTTTTTTTTTTTTGGGTAATATCATTAATTTTGTTTTGCTTCTTTATCCCTTCAACCAACATTCGCGTGTAGGGAATCTCAACACGCATATCTTACCAAGGGTATGGTATATTCTAAGCTCCTTATTTGCTGGGGATCATAGATTTGTTTGCTCGATTGCTTATTGCATATATATTTCGAAAACCTTTTTTGTATGCTCTTACATGCATAAATCGTATTTTATCGCTTGATAATAATATATAATTATTACTTCTTAAACATAAGCATAATTACACATACTACATAGACGCATACATACATAAATACTACTAAATAATGTTGCCAATCATGATGATGTTGAATTGAAATTTAATTTTGACTTTTTTCTTTTAATTTGTAATAGCTTTAAGTTTATGTTTATACCCAGCTGTACTTGTACACAGGGTATTATAACTTTGTTAGGATAACGGTTGGTTGTACAGGTATAAAGGAATCGAGATAGATATAGACTTCCATATATCAATATGATCAGGATCGAAAAAAAATTTGATTGAGCCATGTCCGTCCGTCCGTCCGTCCGTCCGTCCGTCCGTCCGTCTGTCCGTTAACACGATAACTTGAGCAAATAATGAGATATCTTCACCAAATTTGGCATGCGTACTTATTTGGGTTCAGAATAGATTGCTATTGAAAATGGGTAAAATCGGACCATAACCACGCCCCTTTTTCGATATCGAAAATTTCGAAAAACGTATAAAATGGGTTAATTCAATATTAGTAGCAGCTACAATGATAAAATTTGCAATATGTATTGATTTAGATGTTCTAAGGCCGATTTTATAAAAAATTTTGAAAAGGGGGCGTGGTACCGCCCACGTATCTTTGAAGAAATTTTAAAATTTTGACTCTTAATAACTTCAGAACAGTTTATGCTAGTATAACGAAATTTCGTAGAGGACATACTATAGTTGTGGTAAATTCAGCTATAGAAAATAAACGAAATCGCTTCGCGACCACGCCTACTTTTTCATAAAAGTTATATTGAAAGGAGGTGGAAATATTGAAAAGTCCATATCTAATTAACTGATTTCGCTATAATAATATAATTTGGTACATACATCAACTTTCATATTCTTTACATAATTTTTTCAAAATTTTGGAAAGTGGGCGTGGCACCGCCCACTTATGAGTCAAGCAATTTTTAAATTCGACTGCTAACAACTTCAGAACGGTATGAGATAGATTTACGAAACTAGGCACCAGGCATGTTATGTTTATGTAGAGTACTACCACAGAAAATAAGAAAAATCGGTGAACGATCACGCCCACTTTATGTGCACAGCTGGGTATGTAATGTTCGGTTTCACCCGAACTTAGACTTCCTTACTTGTTTTTATATGCTTTCTGATGCAAATGTGCATTCAGCGATTTCTAAAATAAAATAAAAAATAAAAAAATAAGAACCTGAAGTTTTTTTAATTCGTTGTATCATAAAAAAATATCGAAAAAAAAAATTTTTTTAAACAAACCTTTTGTCTGAAAGGAAAACTTTTTTTTAGAAACTTTTTTTTGAAAAGAAAACTTTGTTAAAGAAATTTTCTTTTGGAAGGAAAATTTTTTACAAGAAACCTTTTTTTAACGTTTTCAAAAGAAGCCTTTTTTAACTTTTTCAAAAGAAAACTTTTTTTAACGTTTTCAAAAGAAGACTTTTTTTAACTTTTTCAAAAGAAGCCTTTTTTTTAGAGAAATCTATCGTCACAAAATGCCGCAGCGTGTTTTTCGTTTCACTCTGAAGCATTAGCTTTGTTTCTTGAAATCTCCAGCAAAGAACTGCCAGCAGAAGAGAGTCTTGTAAAAAGTTGTCAAAATCTCATTTCAGCTAATTTTTCGTCGAACAGGGTTCAGCAGAAACTTGCAGATAAAACAGCGGTTTGAATTTACATTTTTTGTTGTTGTTTTGCTATGCCACCGATCAGCTGTTATTGCTTGCTGGTTTCTGCTGGACGAAAAATCTCCAGCAATAACTTGCAGCGAATTGGCGCTCTCTCTCTCAATTAAATGTCAAAAAGCTGCTGAATTCGCTGCTAATTTTTTCAAAGAAAGAAAGAAACAAAGCTATTATTGACTTTATGCATGCTCACCGAACAAACCTAATGGAACACGAACAGCTGACACTGTGCACAGTTTAAGAGCCAGTGGATTATTAACAAATTTTATTGTTGGCGCGCGCTCGTTGATGCCGAAATTCGCAAACTGATATAAATAAAATAAAATCCCAGCTTTTCCATAAAAATGCAGGCCTTTTTAAAAACCGGAAAGACAACCACTACTGATAAAACTCAGGCCAGTACAAGCGGTGGCACCATTAGCAGTGGCGAACGCCGCAAACCGCCAGCACCTTGGGTAGAGAAATAGTAAGTAGCCCCCCTAGAGCACATCTATAGTTGATGATTGTTTTTATTAATATCTTAAATTGTGTTTTAGTCGCCCCAAGAGCGTAGAAGACGTTGTTGAACAATCTGAAGTTGTTGCTGTACTGCGTAAATGTGTTGAAGGTGCTGATTTACCAAATATGCTTCTTTACGGACCGCCTGGCACTGGTAAAACTAGTACAATACTTGCTGCCGCACATCAAATTTTTGGTGATATCTATCGTGAACGTATACTCGAATTGAATGCGTCCGATGAACGTGGCATTGCGGTGGTGCGCACAAAAATAAAAAGTTTCGCACAATTAACTGCAAGCAATACACGACCGGATGGTCGCCCTTGTCCACCTTTCAAAATTATCATACTCGATGAAGCTGATTCGATGACACATGCGGCACAGGCTGCGCTACGTCGCACCATGGAAAAAGAGAGTCGTAGTACACGTTTTTGTTTGGTTTGTAATTATGTGTCGCGCATCATTGAACCGATTACATCGCGTTGTACCAAATTTCGTTTCAAGGCTCTGGGCGATGAACAGATCATTGCACGCTTGCGTCACATCTGTGAATTGGAGGGTGTTAAGATTGATGAGAATGCTTACGAGTCGATTGTACAAATATCTGGTGGTGATATGAGACGTGCCATAACTACCTTACAATCATGTTATCGTCTCAAAGGTGCAACAAATACTATAAGTACTGATGATTTGTTGGAAATGTCTGGCATTGTACCCGAAAAGTATTTAGTTGAGTTTTTGGAGGTTTGTCGATCGGGTGATTACTCAAAGTTGGAGGATTTTGTGCGACAAATAGGCTATGAGGCTTACAGTATTGGACAAATGCTAGAGCAATTTAATGAGAACATCTTGCGCTGCCCATCACTAACCAATAAACAAAAGGCTTTGATCTGCGATAAATTGGGTGTAAGTTCAATAGTATCTTCATTAGGGCGTGTCGATTTGCATGGAGGCAAAAAATAAATCGCCCAAGTGACAAGGAAAATCGTATTCTAGGGATCAAAATGGAGATTTTTTTGAAATGTTTGTATGGGAACCCCCTTAAAGGTGGATTTCAAGGGGGTGTGTCACTGGCATGGGTGGGTCGGCTCTCTAACGTTAGCGGTGGTCGATCATACATTTGGACTCGATTAGGGCACTCGCAGGATTTCTCAAACTTTGACGCTTCAAGTCAAAAGTCGGGCCATCAGAATTCTCTTTAGATGTAGGCATCCTTCGGCAAATTAAATGTCTTATTTTGATCCCTAGAATACGATTTTCCTTGTCACTTGGGTGATTTTGAAATTGACCTGCCCTTAACTTCATACTTTGAAGCCAACTCACAATACTCTCCTTACAGGAATGCTCTTTTCGTTTACAAGATGGTGGTTCTGAATATTTACAAATTATGGATTTGGGTTGCGCAATCATATTGGCGCTCAAATAAATAATAATCATTTTACAATGTAAGCAAAAACGTTTTACTTTAATTAAAAGAAATTGATTTTATAATTAAGAATATTTGAGTTCCTTTATTCTATTGTCTACACTGTAAACTACTGCACTACTTCGAATTCATCATCCTCACGTTCGCGCTTTACGCCACCAGAATTGCCATCGCCGCCGCTATTGCCCCCACCACCAATACTACCAACTGCAGCCGTTGCACTTGCATCCAAATCTACCTCCATTTTAACGTCGCCACTTTCAGCACTCACATTTACGCCGCCACTTGTGCCCATCGCCCCACCCACCGTTACAGGTTTAGTTGTTGTGGAAAACTTGATCACTGGCTTAGGTATAGTAACTACTTGAGTTTTTGGTGCAAGCACGGTTGGACGCTTATTTGCTCCCGCTCCACCGCCGCTGACATTTCCAATGGTGTTTTTCAGTTGTGTTTTGATAGTTGAACGATTTTCCAATGCAGATTTTGTCATTTTTTTCGGTTGACTACCAGCGCGCAGCTTATAGTTGCAGGCTGATAAACAATAGCGGTCGGGTGGTAGGCGCAGTCCACAATGAGGTTTGATTGGTGGTAAGGGCATAGAATTTCGCACCTCTGCCAATTTTGCTAGAACCTAAAGAAAATGCAAAAAACACGTGTAAGAAAATTGTTAAGAAAAAATTTCGAGCGGCTACTTACATGGCGTGGCGGCGGGCAGGTAAATGCTTTATCCAAAACAACTTCTGTAGCGAGTTTTACATCATCCAAATCAATGGTTTTTTTACGCGCATGATTAGCAAACACTTTGGCATCATCTAGTATGCAAGTCACGTAGCCTATGGTATTAAAATAGTTAAATTTGTTTAATTAATTACAACTTAATCAGGATTTTCTACACTTACGATAGGTAAACTCCAGCAGCTGGTTGATAACGCGCGGCTCATAGTCCTGTATGTTGAGCTCTTTCAATATTGACATAATCACTTGTGCATCTTTAGGCACATGTTTAACTTGTGTATTTATTTTAGATTTCTCAATTTTTTCTTTATCCGTGGACATAATGAAGAAAATTTCGCAGTCGCAACTTTTGTTGATATGTACACAAAAAAAAATTTTTTTTTCGCAAATGTCAAATGAAACACAGTGTTGCCAGACCAGTATTTCGGACACTTACGCAACAATTCGTGCGACATTATTATTACAGGGTCATCATTATTATTAAAGGGTCAGTTACATAAAGCCTTATTTTGACTTTACCTCGAACTTTGACTTTGTCAGAAAAGTTCAGTATACGTATGTAAACGAAGCATGGCAGAGAGAAGACCGCAAAGTTGAAGCAAGGTTAAAACTTGGCAAACTCTCAAATTTTGCTTGCTTTGACAATCAGATGTTGATGACTTTGCTTTAATTAGAGAATAAAAAGTTGGAGGAAATAATAATTAATTCACTTTTTTCTCTATTAAATTAATAAATTAACAAAACACTCTGAATGCAAAGAAATAAATAACGAAAACAAATGTATAAAAGAGAAGCGTCAAGGCGTTCATTGTAGCATACCTCTGAAGTTGGACGCAAAGTTTTTAGGTAGCAAATGTCAGGCGAGGTTAACAAAGCTTTATGTATTTGACCCTTAACTTTTTGACCATAAACATAACCATATCGCAGAGTAAATAGAAGAGAAACAACATAAAATCGGATCAAGTTTGAGTTAAACGCTTGTGGATCGAACAAGACTAACTTAATTAAAAGAAAAATGTGATCAATAGCCCTTTTCAAAGAGAAAAACTAATAGACATCCCGAGATTTGATTAAACCATGGACCCAGTCCCTCAAGTCCAAAACTATCAGGAGAGGTATCAAAAAACGCGTTTTGATTTCGACTTCAATAATTCGAAAGCGAAAAGCAAAGTTTTTGTTTTAAAGCGGGCTACTCACCTGCCAAGAAATGCCTCAAGAAAAAACGAGCATATATTTCTTGTGCCTGGTCAAGAAATTTTGACGTTTACCAAATTTTCCATTTTTTTCCAAATTACTCTTATAAAACTGTACAAAATATGTTTAGCGAATACAGCACTTTTCGATAGTTGGCAACGCCGGTTTACCTCAAGAAATAAGTAAAGCGGGCTACTCACCTGCCAAGAAATGCCTCAAGAAAAAAATGATCATATATTTCTTTTGCCTGGTCAAGAAAATTTGACGTTTACGGCATATTCCGTTTTATTGCAGATTACTATTATAAAAATGTATAAAACATGTGCAGCGAAGTATATACTCATCTTTGCCGTGAATCTGCACGTTTACCTCAAGAAATATATACGAGCATATTTATTTCTTGAGGTAAACCGGCGTTGCCAACCATCGAAAATTGTAGTATTTTTTCTTGTGAGCTGAGTATTAGCTCAAGAAAATTTGACGTGTTAAAACAGTTCTTGACCATTTCTTGAGCGTTTTTTATATGGAATTTGACATTTCTTGGCAGGTGGGTAGCCCGCTTAAGCTCGTATATATTTCTTGAGGTAAACGTGCAGATTCATGGCAAAGATGAGTATATACTTCGCTGCACATGTTTTACACATTTGTATAATAGTAATCTGCAATAAAATGGAAAATGCCGTAAACGTCAAATTTTCTTGACCAGGCATAAGAAATATATGCTCGTTTATTTCTTGAGGCATTTCTTGGCAGGTGGGTAGCCCGCTAAAAACACGAATGCAATGCGGACATTGTGGAATTTCTCCAATATAATAATACATATTAGCTCTGATCTTTTACACCAATTTGACAGTCAGAAATAGTCAGAAACAGTCACGAACTACAGGAAAGTGATCCCGTACGCCACTTTGTTGAGTAGTGAGAGCAGAAAAATGAGCTCTCTCCAGTCAGAGAGTTGCAAGAATTAGTCAGCAGATTTTTTGCTGGTAAATTCTGACTACATGTTGTAGAACTGTCAAGCGTTATGTTATGGCAACACTAATCGTTTAAGCGGGCTACTCATCTGGCAAGAAATGTCAAACTCCATATAAAAAAACGCTCAAGAAATGGCCAAGAACTGTTTTCACACGTCAATGTTTCTTGAGCCAATACTCAGCTCATAAGAAAAAATACTAAAATTTTCGATGGTTGGCAACGCCGGTTTACCTCAAGAAATAAATATGCTCGTATATATTTCTTGAGGTGTTTACGGCAAAAATGAGTATATACTTCGCTACACATGTTTAATACATTTTTATAATAGTAATCTTCAATAAAATGGAAAATGCCGTAAACGTCAAAATTTCTTGACCAGGCACAAGAAATATATGCTCGTTTTTTTCTTGAGGCATTTCTTGGCAGGTGAGTAGCCCGCTTTAAATACAAGGTGAAGATCGATCAAATTGCTGTTTACACGGGTCGATTCGATAAAAATCGACCAGTAAATCGACCCGTGTAAATAAGCCTTTATGGAAATCAATATAAAGCGGGCTACCCACCTGCCAAGAAAGGCCTTAAGCGGGCTACTCACCTGCCAAGAAATGCCTCAAGAAAAAAACGAGCATATATTTCTTGTGCCTGGTCAAGAAATTTTGACGTTTACCAAAATTTCCATTTTTTTGCAAATTACTCTTATAAAAATGTATAAAACATGTGTAGCGCAATATGTACTCACCTTTGCTGTGGATCTGCACGTTTACCTCAAGAAATATATACGAGCACATTTATTTCTTGAGGTAAACCGGCGTTGCCAACCATCGAAAATTGTAGTATTTTTTCTTATGAGCTGAGTATTGGCTCAAGAAAATTTGGCGTGTGAAAACAGTTCTTGACCATTTCTTGAGCGTTTTTTTATATGGAGTTTGACATTTCTTGGCAGGTGAGTAGCCCGCTTAACGGTTGAACACAAGTGGTTCGACAAAAATCGACCCGTGTAAATCATCCTTTAGTTTGGTTGGAACAGCTGATTAGCGTTATGGGTATGGTGTTAGCGATAAGGGTAACTAATTCTGCCTTCAGTCCTTGCATATTATATACCTTAATTTACAAAGGCCGAATTTTATTTTAATTCATTGGAATTCTTAAAAAATTTTTCACTAGTGAATCGGTGGAAACCGTTTCATCTTTTCATACTTTTTTGCTCACAAATTATACGAGAGTGAGAAAATCCGCAAAGTGAGAAATTGTTTATAACCGGCCTGATTGACTCGAATGGATGAAAAGCCAACCAAAATTTGGTAGGGAAAACCTCTCATGGCAACCCTGCAGTGTCAAATAATCTCTATACGCCATTTTGATTAATCATTAATTTATCAATCAATTTCAATTGATTAGAAATATTTCTGGAAAAGATTTCAACTTTTAGAAAATTGTAATCTCTTACGGTTGTCTTTGAAAACTATTTGGTTTTGTAAAAAGTAGCGGCACCATAATTGGACAAAATGAGTATTTGACTGCAGGTTGCTTAAATAAAGTAAATTGGCGAACAATTAAAAACACACTTGGTAATATTAAAGTTTTCATATACAATTTTCAATTCGCAGATGGAACAGCCACCACCGAACAATCATGTAAAATTGGAAAAATTTGATCTCACAACTGAAGGTGGTTTACTTACAAACGATATGTCACAAATGCACAACAATCAATATGGTGCCATTCCACCACCCAACTTTCTTGATAACAGCAGTGGTGGCCAATATATGGGCTATCAAACTTATATACACAGCAATGCTGCGGATGGTTCACCACACAACATGAATCACCATAGGAATATGCAGGCAGAGGCACATAATAACCAAATGGTATATAATTTTTTCTTGATAACGACACCGACGGCTGAGTGGAAGATTTTTTTTTTTTTTTTATTGTTCTTGCAAGAAGTTGTTGTTGTAACGGAGTGTAGCCCTGGCCAACGTGTGCTTATCCTAGCCTCAATTGTCATCAATGCCTTCTAACGGGAGATCGGTGTTAGGAGAGTGGGATCCGCAGAACAAGTGAATAGGAGGTTGGTGTTATGAGGGACGAGCCGCATGCCGGACATTCACTCGGCACGTCTTGGTTCAATCTGAAAAAGTAGGACTTTAACCTAATTGCGCCAGAGTGACTCTTGTCTCTTCAGCAAATCGACGTGTTGGGGTATGCAAAACGGTATTCACCGGATAGAGCGCAACATGGTGGTCAACAGACGTATCATGGATGTGCTTCAGGGACGGCGTTGTTCCAAGGTAGGATGCTGCGGTTTGCAACAATTTAACAGGTACTGCTTGTCCAGCATTTCATTGTGCTCCTTAACTGGGAGTATTTCCCGTCTCATGATGTAAATGAGGTATAGGAGCGATGAGGGCACACCCCGTAGCGGTTCTAAGTGCGATGTTTTGGCAGGCCTGCAGATGATTCAGCACTCACTCATCCAACTTGATGGGATGGCATCAATAAGATCATCCGGTGCGAAAAGATATTTAAAATAGAGTTGGAAGATAAAGTAACATGGGACCCTTTCGAAATTAAAGTCTGTAGCAGGAGCACACGCTTGAATGGTACCAGAACCAATGTGTCGACACCACTGGAAAAGTTTTCAAGAATTTTTCAGGCCGAAGTCTACGCGATTAACGTGTAGGCAGAGATAAATCTAAACGTAGGTATGCAAATAGAGGATCGCTATTCTTAGCGATAGCCAGGCTGCACCTAAGGCAATAGCTTCAGATTAGTAGAATCAAATGTGCTCTAGCCCTTGAATGCGTAGAACGGCTAATGATACGCCAGGATGAGGTACACCTAAGAGATCAGCACTGATCCCAAGTGACGGCTGCGGCAAGCAAAATGACTACCGGACAGATACAACGCCAAACGATATAACACCCTCATCAACCGCCCCAAGGCCAGTCAAAGGATCCTAGTCGGAATATTAGAACACTGTAGGCTTAAGGGTCAGCTATATAAACTAGATCTGTTATAACAGTATGTGTCTTCCGGGGCAATGAGGACGACACATCGTCACTGAGTGCGATGCCATTGCGCGTGACGTAAGTCTTTCTCGACACACACAAGCCGGAAAATATTGCTGCTAACCTCTGCAGGCTAAGGGCTTAGAATATGCCCGCCGTAGGCATACCGGTCGTAAGAAGCGACTAATATAGGTACACATAGGTAAAGACGTGCTAACTCGATGGTTGATCTACGGATATGATGCCTCTCTCACAACAACAACAACAACAACAACAACAACAACAAGTCGAATAAAATCTTTAACTTTATTAAGGAGCGCACAACAGACCTACAGATCCCAGTGCATTAAAGGGCGCTAATAAAAAAATTCCAAAAATTTGTTTCTAAGTTTTTATCGGTGAAAAGAAAATTGTAGTGTTGTTGAGCGTTGCATTCCAACCCCAGAGGTAATGGAAGGAAGTGTCGAAATGAAAATAGGATTGTGTAATTAATTGCCGTTTTTCAACCGTAAAACCATCGTGAAATCGAAAAAATTACAGTTTTGATTTTTTAAAAATAACCTCTAGTAATGCTAAGTTGACAGTAAAACAAAAATTTGATTCGACTCTGAAATTAAAATCATTCGCGTGAATAATTGCAGTTTTTTAGCCGTAATAAAGTAATGCTCATCGAAAAATCCGGAAAATGTTTTTCTCAACCTTTACAAATGAAGACTATCATCGATAAAAATTGAGAAAAAAATTTCTCAAATTTTTTCATTAGCATTACATAATTACGGTTATTAAACGGCAATTATTCGTGCAAGTGATTATTATTTTAGAGTTAAATTAAATTTTTTTACGAAGGTGATAGTGCAAATATGACTCATTGTATACATTATAATATACATTCAAAATCGCATGATTGCTGAAAATAAGTTGCCAAACTAGTCAGGGTTGATTGGACTGTCGCGGGTAACAAGTGCCATTGTTTATACTTTTCTCACTGTACCGTTTTATTACCACAGCTGTGTTGTTATGTGCGTGTTTATCAAAGTTTTTCGCATATGCATAGACTCGCGAGTGATTTTGATTAATTAACAATTCGTAACAAAATCAAAATGCATAAGCTTTCGCGAGGGAAAAATCCATCCTTCGACAAGGATGTTTTAGCTAAAGTGTTTGTGAAGTTCAAAAGCGTTTTGGTGGTCGAAAATCGTATCGTTCCCTTAAGAAATCCCATTTGGGAAAAAATCGCAAACAATGAACTGGAAGGGAAATTGAAGGCAACAACGTTGCACTCTTTTGCCGTGGACAGACGTCGGCATTTTCGTGAACTTTTGGTGGGAGAGAAATTGGATTCTTCCACGATCAACTTTAGCAAAGATTCATTGCTGAATAGTACTAATGAGTATGTGGAACTTGAAGAGCCAGTAAGTGTATTCACAATAATTATTGAAAAAAAGTGTATTTCGCGAGCTCAAGTTAGCATTTTTTTTTTAAATTAAAAACAAATTTTTTGGTTTTTACGGCTGAAAAACGGCAATTAACTGCGGAATTCTTTTTTCATTTCGCAACTCCCTTCTCCTTAAGCAAGAGTTTCTAATGTTGCGCTCAACGTCACCATAGCACTACTATTTTCTTTTTCTTAATAAAAATTGTGAAAAAAAAATTTAAAATTTTTTCATTACCACCACTTTATTACGGTTATTAAACGGCAATTATTCACGCGAATGATTTTAATTTTGGAGTCGAATTAAAGTGTTCACTAGGGTGGTAGTGCTAACTTGACTGTCAAGTTAGCATTACTAGGGTTATTTTTAAGAAATCAAAAACGGTATTTTTTTTGGATTTCACGGTGTGTTTACGGTTAATAAACGGCAATTAATCCGACATCCGGAGGGCTTAAATGCGTTAATGTTAGAAACTTTAGAAACGCTACATCCAAACCCCGACGTATTAGAGAGGGGGTGCCCCCACCACCAGAGGGCGTCACCACCGTTGCATGTGGCGACGACTGTACAATAATGGCGACGGGGAAGGGCCCCTATACTGATGAGCTCTGTGCGAAAATCAACAGTTACCTCTGCGACCTTTCCAGGTTTTTCATCGAGCGAGATCTGACAATATCACCGACTAAATCGACGGCGGCACTCTTCGCGACATGGACGCACCAAGTGAGAAACGAATTAGACATTTACGTTGATGGCACTAAGCTATCAACTGTCAGCCACGCAGAAATGCTTAGCAGGCAATTCCTTCTGAACTGACACAATCCAGGACATCCAAACCGTCATCTTTTGTTGTTGTTGTTGGTGTTGTTGGTGTTGTTGGTGTTGTTGTTGTTGTAACGAGGTGTAGCCCTGCCCAAATGTCAGACAGGGTCACCCTGCGTGTATTGCTCTTGGCCGGGTCGATATAAAAAAAAACGGCCCGGGTCGTTTCGGCACGATGGGTACAGCACAAGTACTGGTACCGTTCTCGTAGAACCGGCAATGCGAGAAGAAACTAGGAGTCATCTCCGTAATCATTATGACGATATCCGACATCATATTACCTTGCCGTTTGATCTGCGGAATCGTAAGCGAGCTCTAACCGACATCCACACTCAGTCGGTTGATACCTTTGTCGGATCTCACCTGTGAACCCCGTTTTAAACAGTCTTCCACCCGATATTGCTGAAGAAGAACGCACCTTCGCACGCTTCGGTCTGGATACAGTGTGAGGTTAAACTCCTACTTAACCAGACTGAATGATACCATTTCAAACACATGCCCTGCATGTGGTAGGACCCCCTACATCTCTTCAACTGTCCAATTGAACCTACTCTTTTGACCACTCTGGTGCAACCCTATTGAAACTGCGCGTTTCCTTGGACTCCCGTTAGAAGAGCTTGATGAAGATCTACGGAATGATCATACTTCTGTTGGTATTCGGACTCCGAGCCGGCAAAACTATCTGAGATTCCAAGGGAGAATCGAGTCACTGTGGCTCCACTTTTATCTGGATTTTGTCTTAGGTTAACTCTTACCTATCCATGATGTATATGCTATGGCCACTCGTGATACCATATATGGGAAAGGCTCAAAATCCCCAAAACTAAAATTGAAAGGGTGTTCTTGGATCGGATTTTTGTACTACATTCTATTTCCACTCACAGTCGATGATAAAAAAACTAATGTTTTATGTTTGTATGTTCTTACTAATTTTTTTTTTTTTAACAACTTTATTGTCTCTCTAGCAAGGATACAATAGCATAATTAAATATGAAAATGAATGTAACACAACACAATCATCAGATTATGAAGCAAACCATAGTGCACATTTTAGTTATGTGGAAATTGGGTAAGTGAATTCAATAATCATTTGTTTTGAAATAATCAAATACTTTCCTTTTCTTGTATTAGGAACGAAGCAAATGCACATACAACAGATTCCGACGACATACCAGTTATAGTGAATGGAAAATATTTCAAAATTATAGAAGAGGTATTTAAAGAAGCCGCGTGTATTTGAGATAAAACTCAATTTCTTTGGATATCTAGACTTAATCATATTGTACTAAAATATTAATAAATTTTCGATATTATATAGCTCAAAGCAACTGAACATCAGCGTGTAACGCGCGGCATTATTGCCGTATGTCGACATTGTCCACGTGGTAAAGCACGTTCAATACAAGGTTCCATGAGAATAACTTCGAATTTTGTGCGTCATTTAAAAACTCTACATCCTGCAATATATGAAGAATTTATTATCGAAAGACAAAATCAATCACGTACACCTCGTTGCAAGCGTGGACGAAAGCGTAAAAGTTCTCAACTGGAAGGTCAGGGAAATAATGGAAATATTTCGAAACCAGATGGCTATACAGATGAGGACACAAATGTACAAAGTCCCGAGGGTGCTGGAACATACTGTGATGATACGGAACCATCGTCAGCGCATAATGCAGAGTAAGCCATTCATACAATATTACTTTACACCTTAAGACAAAATCAACTTTCTGTTTGAGCATTTTTTAAGGGATTGAGACATATGTAAAAAAATGGCATACTCCGCTTTTCGAAGTTAGTCTCCAAAACTTAATAACGGCGTTTCGAAGTTCGAAGTTGGACCCTCTGAAGTTTTGGTTTTCTATACAGCCAAATAAACTTTTTTTCTGAGTATGGGATCTAACCAACTTTTTTGAAGACATTGAGCCACACATAAAAAACTACGTACCCCGTTTTTCGAAGTTAGCCTCCAAAATTTAATTATGGGCTTTCGAAGTTCTAAATTAAAAAAGGAAAAATGTGGGCGTGGTCTGCTTGACTTTCTTGTTTGATTGGTATACTTTTTTTTTTTACGACGGCATGTAGTTTTTCGAAATCAATTGAAAAATTTTTAAACATACGGCTTGTAACTTTTTCGAAGATCTAACTTTTGACAACTTTTAAAGCAAAAAGTGGATACCAATCGAACTAGGAACTCAATCAGACCATGCCCACATTTTTCCTTTTTTATTTTCTAAATACAGCAATTGAAAAAGTAAAATGAAAAGTGTCTTATTTCGAACTTCGAAAATTCATAACTAAATTTTGGGGGCTAACTTCGAAAAACGGGTTGCGTTGTTTTTTTAAGTATGTTCCAATCTCTTCAAAAAAGTTGTCTAGATCCCAGCCGTCTGCTCTACAGTGTAATTAAAAATATGCAGCTTTTAATTTTTTTCGAAGATGTCATTCTGGTTCTGTATCGCACTTCTTTCATACATTTTTAAATAGAGAAATGACACCAATTAAACAAGATAGACAAGGAGGCCACGCCCACATTTTGCATTTTTCACTTTTTTTAAACAAAACCACTTTCGAACTTCTAACTTCGAAAGCCCGATACTAAATTATGGATGCTAACTTCGAAAAACGGAGAACGCCACGTTTTTTACTTATGTATTAGTTCTTCAAAAAAGTTGATTTGGTCCCATACCCAGCTGGATGCTGTACAGTGTTATTATAGTGAAAAATAAGTGGAAAATTGCTCTTTGCTTTTTGTTAAAAAATATTTTGATTAAGATCGCTTTATTTTTGTTGGTAAAAATCGTTGATATATCTAGCAAGTTCATTCTTATACATCTAATCTACATACATATTTTATTTCTCAAGGAACGCCGACATTTATTCAGCTGAATCGAATGAGACACACGTATCCGATGATGAAAGTATGGTGAAAAGTGAGATTCCCGGTTCGAGTCAAATGCCATTCGATCACAATGAAATACCAACAATATTGAATGGAAAATATTTTAAAATTATAGAACATGTAAGCATTTTTGATAATTGCTACCCATACCAAAATATATATTTTTACTCATACCACTATTTTTCGATTACAGGATAGCAATCGAAGCGTTATAGCAGCTTGCCAACTTTGTGAAACTGATAAAATGGTAAAAGGACCACTAAAGGTGTCTTCAAATTTCGTGCAACATTTACGTTTGCATCACTTTCAAGAATACAAAATGTATATACAAGAAAAATCGAATGGCTCCCGTTGTAGACGTTATCTAAATAGACAGCCAACACAATTGCCATTCATTGATAAAGTTATGAACTTTATACTCTCATGCAATATGCCCATATCTATTGTGGAGGAACTCTCATTCATTGAACTCTTTCGTAACACTGGTATAACCATGTGCTCGAAAGCACAAATACTTTTACGTTTGGATGAAATGTATTTTGGGTTTGTTGAGAATGTCAAACGTAGCCTACAAGAGGTGCCATATTTATGTGTCACTGCTGATATTTGGACTAGTCGTAGGAGGCAGTATTTTGGTTATTGTGCTTTTTGGTTGGATAAATATTTAAAAAGGCAAATGGCTGTGTTGGCATGTGTACGTTTAAGTAATGCATCCAATTATAATGAAATCGAAACCGTAATTGCACAAATTCATAGTAAATATGATTTGAGCGAGGAAAAAATAACTTGTGTGGTGGTCGATGGTGTGCAAGATTTTGTTCAAACATATCATAAATTTAGCACTAAAAGTAAGTAAGACAATTTTGTGTAAAAAATTATGTATGCACTATTTAATAAGACTATACGACATTGTATCAAACCGATTTTTTTTTGGAGAGATTGATACAAAAATACACAAAAAAATTCGAAATTAGTCTCCAAAACTTAGTTAAGCGCTTTGGAAGTTCGAAATTAGACTTAAAAACTGTATTTAAGAAAATTTAATTTGTAACACTATCAAGGACTGAAACCGAAACCGTAACCGATAATTTTTTCAAAACCGAAACTGTATCCGTTATTTTGATCTGAAAAAGAACGAAACCGAAACCGTTTCAAAGGCCGGAAGCGGTTCCAAACGGTTTTGAATTGTTTCAGTGTCTTCTTCTGTTAGTGGGCACATAGATATTTCCTTTTATAAAAATAATGACAAAATACCATGGAAGATTGTCGAGCAAAGGTTGAAAAGGACACGTTTTGACATCAGTATCAAAATTCAGAAAAGGGAAATTTGACTATACATAGTTGAATAAAGCGGTCGATAAAAATTTACGAGATCCGAAAAAAAAGTTACGAAAATTCAGACCCAGATATTTTAAAGCTACATACTTAAGTTTTTTTGTAGTAAAATTTGTTTGCGTTCGTGTTTTTATTTGCAAACCGAAACCGGAACGGAACCGTAACCGAAACTGGGATAAATGTTGAGGAAAGAAACCGGAACCGAAACCAAAACCGGAACGGAGCCGTAACCGAAACTGGGATACATGTTGAGGAAAAAAACTGTGGAACCGAAACCAAAACCGGAACGGAACCCTAACCGAAACTAGGACGAAAGAAACCGGAACCGAAACCAAACCCGGAACGGGACCGTAACTGAAACTGGGATAAATGTTGAGGAAAGAAACCGGAATCGAAACACGTTACAAAACCGAAACCGCAACTTAATTTTAATCTGTTTCGTACCTTGAACACTATACGACGACATACATATTTATTTAACAAGTAAGAAAGTCAAAGTTCGGGCGAACTGAACTTTAAATACCCAGCGATAGTTTTCAAAACGGGATAACAATGATATAGGCCCTAGGAGGATTTATCTAAAAGTTTATACTATTTTAGTTATTTACCTTACCAAATTTTGTCATTTTATGTGATTTTTGAAATTTTCCATATCGAAAGTGAGCGTGGTTGGAGGGCGATTTTCGTCCAATTTCATAAGGTATAGTCCCTATAGTATCTCATTATCAGTTTACAAGTTATGACCAGTCGGTGCCACGCCCACATTTAAAAAGTTATCAAAAAATTATAATTGAATGACTAGTCGGTTCGTCCTACCAAATTAGTTTAAGTGATTTTCGAAATTTTCCATATCGAAAGTGAGCGTGGTTGGAGGGCGATTTTATCCAATTACATCAGTTATACTCCCAACGTTACTAATATGCTTTGTGCCAAATTTCATCGTTCTACCGTTACCAGTTTAAAAGTTACGACCAGTCGAATTTTCAAAAATAACTCCCGAAAAAGGGGGCGGTGCCACGCCCACTTTAAAATTTTTTTTGGAAAAATCATAAGAGAATTTTTGTGATTTTCGAAATTTTCGATATCGAAAAAGGGGGTGTGGTTATCATCCGATTTCGTCCATTTTCAATGGCAGCTTACCTTGGCCATAAATTAACCAAATCTCATGCAAATTCTAAACAACACAATTATAAAACCAAATCTTCGAAGTGTACAATTTCGAACTTCGAAAGCCCCTAACTAAGTTTTAAAGGCTAACCTCGAAAAATGGGGACGTAATTTTTTTTCTTATGGCTTGATCTCTTCAAAAAAGTAGGTTTGGTGCAATACCGAGAAAAAAAGTTGATTTTGTCGCATAGTGCTGTATATAATAAATTTGTGTATTTTTTCTTTTTTCGAACATCAAAGGCATTTGTGTTGATTCATACGACGAGGAGTTCAATTTCGCTTTGAGTAATAGCCAACATTTACTAAGTCAGCTGCCAAAGACTTTCAAACGTGGCGAGGATAGCTTACATTTATTGACAGTGCTGGATTTCAGTAACATACTACAATCAAATGAAACGCTAGAGCAGGTGCTGAAACGGTAATAACATTGATTATCAAATATTTACAAAAAAAAAATTTGCACTTATTTTTAAAACAATTTAATTTATTTTATTTTAGCTCTCTCAATATATTAATTAAATGCAAAGAATTCGAAGATGATGATACAACAGCATTTATATTTGATGGTAATACAATAGCGCCCAATGATACACGTTGGCCTGCATGGTATACATCGGTAACACAGCTAATTAAAAACAAACATAAAATAGATGAAATATGCACATACCTTAAAGTAACAAAATTCTCTACAAACGAAATTGAATATTTGGAAGAATTTTGTATGCTACTTAAACCAATAGCAGATGCTTTAGAATTCTTACAACAGGATACATATTTATATTTTGGTTACTTTTTGCCTACACTAATTACGATTAAGGTGAAATTGAAAAAATTGCACGATTCCAGACGTATTAAACATTTAAATACTGCAGCGCAACGTATGAGCGAAGCTCTATTCAATCGTTTACGTAAATATTTTGAAATGAAAAGCGAATGTAATGATGCTATTATTGCGGCTATAGTTTGTCCAGCTATAAAAATGCGTTTTGTAGAAGCTTTACATGAAACGGCACCAAATGTTACAACAGACACGCTAATACAATTATTTGTAGATTATGCACAAGAATTTTATGTTGATAACAATCAAACAGAAAATGTGCGTGAACAGCGGCCACCTTCGGTTGATTCGTTTCTATGTTTTAATCAAGATGATAATGAAGGTAAAAAACTTCTTCATATATTTGCTTATTTAGTTGTTCTCTAAACATACATTTATATTGTCTTTTTTTTTTAGATCCACCCGCAGATAATAAACCAAATGTTAGCATACGCAAAGAGTTTACTAATTACTTGCATGATGAAGATAAATCGTTAGCTTGCCTAAATCGTTATCCATTGGTGAAAAAGGTTTTTCACAAATATAATACATTGCCACCAACATCAGTTGCATTGGAACACTTTTTCCAAATTGGTTTGAATGTGAGTGACGCACAGAGAGGCCAGCAGCTAAGCGATGAACATTTTGATCGGCTTGTGCTGATAAAAGCAAATAAAGTTTTTTAAAAAAGTATTATCTCCTAAAATTATAAGCATTGGGGTGATTCAAAAATATTTGGACCAAGTCTTACC
>CAXKVI010000525.1:0-24623 GCA_964058755.1 Campiglossa producta | reverse complement strand
ATTCAGAGAACATCTGCCTTCGCAAGTGCTTTTTGAATATGTCAAAATTTACTACTGTCAAAGCTTACCTTTCCGTTTGGCACAGCAAAATCGAAAATATTTGTATACCATAGGAAATTTGTTCACCTAAATTTACTCTGACGAAAACAAATATCAATTGACACACAGCCTTCGCAACAATCTAAAAAATAAAGTATTCGTGGCATCCCTAGCATACACGCAAGCAATGGTAAAAGACAATATCTTGAGGGATGGAACAGGCATACAAAAATATGTATCTTGCCTTACTAATTGTACACCTTTGTATCAATCAATGAACACAGGGATGCACATTTTTTACGTGTTTCCCATTTCAAAAGCTGTCCATACTGTGAGTATCTAGCCCATCTTTCTCTGTAGATACTTACTAAAAGCATAGGCAAATACTTCCATGAAATTGCTCTCATTATATTAGCTAAATGTTTGTGCATATACAGAGATAGATACGCATTCATAAACATTTGTGGTTTAACACTTTTTTGCGCATTTACCTCTCATTCATCGATATGCGTTAGGTCAAGTCCGGCACAGGGATGTGATATATGAGCTTTTCCTACCAAAACTAGTAGGCTTTTTCCAGTTGGTAGGATGGCGGGGCGATTTGAATGTTGCTAGGTTGTTCCTTTGTTCAAGTACCATCACTATTTTGCTGCAAAGTCAGATCCTTCAATGGCTAATCTAATTTTTTTGAGCTTAGATGAAACGATTTGCATATAAAAGAGGTACGATCGCTTTTGATTTGAAACTTCTTATCATATATGGCGGATTTGAGGAAGTTTATGCCACAGTGGTTTTCGAAAATCTGAGTATTGGATCAGGGACGAGGTTAAGAGTGATCGATATAAATAAGTTGAGTACAGTGTCACGACAATATTGATTCGTCGAAAAATTTGGAAATGATATGATCCTTGAGAATATTGATATTCACATAAACAGCAAACCTACAGAAATTTGAAAAATAATTGGATTTGAGAATTTGGAATATATCGCACTTGTTACGTTAAAGTGTAACAACTCAAAATGTGAACATTTTCAGTAGAGACGAAAAACTGTTTCCGTAAATATTAATAATATATTACAAAGAAAAAACAATGAAATTGCACGAAAATATCATTAAAAATAATATAACCGTTGTTTCATTTTTATTTGTTTAGTATTTGCACGAAAATAACAAATGTATGTATTAGGGTGATTCAAATAAAAAAAAATTGGTTTTTTTTCGTTCTTACCCCCTGAAACTTTAGGTATTGACGAGAAAATGAGCCTTGCAAAAAATTAGCGCTCTAACTTAACCCCTAGGGGTGCTATTTTTTTCGCCCTTTCCCATACATTTTGTATGGGGAAAAATGGTATTTTTTTTAAAGGGAATTTTCTTTCAATTTTTGAACCTTTTTTGAAAATACTTTTCCATACTCTTAAAGTTGAAGCTTCCAAAATGGTAAGCAATGTGCGAATATCTTAACTATTAAAATAATTACAGCCATTTAAAATTTACTAAATTTTATACGTGTTACTGTGTATGTGTGTGTAATAGTACAAAACTCAGCCATATTCAAATGGCTGTAATTATCTTAATAGTTAAGATAATCGCACATGGCTTACCATTTTGGAAGCTTCAAAGCTTCAAATTTAAGAGTGTAAAAATATTTTCAAAAAAGTTTCAAAAATTAAAAGAAAATTCACTTTGAAAAAAATGTCATTTTTCCCCATACAAAATGTATGGGAAAGAGCGAAAAAAATAGCCACCCCTAAGGGTTAAGTTAGAGCGCTAATTTTTTGCAAGGCTTATTTTCTCAACAATACCTAACTTTTTAGGGGGTAAGACCAAGTCGACATTTTTTTTTAATCACCCTAGTATGTATGTGTGTCAATCTATATGAAAACGTCTAATATTAGCAGAAATCGTTGCTGACTAGTCTCGGTTTTCGCTCAAACTTTGAGGGACACTTCTTTATACACTTTAAATTTTTATAACCACTCGTTTCGGACTGGTAGAATTTCAAAGTTTGAAAAACGTCATATTTATGCTTACCCCATTATTGCTGTTTCTATATAAATGTTTCAAGTACAGATATCCTTCCTTTCGATATGGCGTTTTAGAGGTAAAAGAGAGTAGTTTGTTTAAAAGTAAATAATAAATCATATAGCGAGTCCCTGGTATTAAAAACCTGGTATAGAAAATACCTTTATATAATATTTATCCTTTTTTTGTCAAACTTAGCTGGCTCCGGCGTCTTCACTGCTTTGGGTAGCCACTGAATTTTTTTCAGAAATTAAGAGAACATATCCTAGAAGAAACTAACCCATCCATGACCAAAAAAACTCACTCCTTATAGATAAATTATTATCTCGCAATTTGTTAGTTTTCAAAAATCGTGTTTTTGAGGCTCGAAAACGCCCATGTTTCTCAAGAGGTGAAAATACGAATTTATCATGGACTCCAGGCTTGACCTTTAGCTTCCAATATCTGGGTCTCTGCTGATGGATCTCCTAAACCAATATTTTTTTTTTTTTTTTTCAAATTAAATTTTCGTATAATTTTTTAGACTTCTTTCAAGCAACCTTTACATAATCTGAAAGCTGAAGCTTCCAATTTACCAACAATGAAAAAAAACGCGTGCAATTACCTATCATAACTATTAAACTAGTTACATATTTTTTAAAATTAATTGCGGCATTAAATCGACGTGCCATACGAAAACTAACACTTTTATTTTGTGTCTGATGAAAAGTAACACTATCATTTTTTCTCTGAAGAAAATGGACTACATAAAAGTGTTAGTTTTCGTCAGACACGAAGTGAAAGTGTTAGTTTTCGTCAGACTCAAAATAAAAGTGTTAGTTTTCTTACAGAATTTGAGAAATTGAGTCAGCGCATTGAGAATTAGTTATCTTTATAATGTTAAGTGACGCTGTGATCTGAAGTAAGGTAATTATTTATAATTTAACTCTCAAAATGCTATATTTGTCTCGCTTTCTCTTTACTTTGTACCAAACTAATTTCAAAGAGGTACTTTGTGCTACTTTTGGAATTTCCTTAGTTACAGACTTCCGATGGGGACGTGATCTTCAGGAAAAAAAATTTAAAATGAACTATCCCTTCCTCTACTTGAAATGTATATAAAATTTTAATCTCTCTTTAGTCATCTACAGAACACTGTAAGGTGACATAAGCTAAACACTCATACATTTGACCATATGCAAATGGTAACCCAACAAACATCGAGCACCAAAATCTCAAACGTTTGAGAAAACATATATTCTAAACTTTTTCTCAAATGTTGTTTATATAACAGGATTATTTGTTGAACTATATTAATTAAAAAAGTATTAAGTAAAACTTAACTGCATAAATGGAAACTCGCTTTTTATTAAAATGGGTATTTGTTTTGCATGATTGGCATCTCTGAATAAATATTTCAATGAGAGCATGTGGATTCCATTTCGATCCACTCCGCTCAGTTTGAGAAACGTTTGAAAATTCTGCCGTTCTCAATTTGAAAATAAGGGAAAATCCCATATTAAAAATGAGCCTTTTAGGTTGAGAATGCTATCAACGTTTGAGATTTGAGAAGATGATTGGTTCTCAAATGCATCTCAAATTGAGATTAGTTGAAAATGTTTGTTGGGAAGTGCTATTGAGAGAAACATAAAAATGTGATTTATATTCATGCAACATATATGTGAATAGTATGCAGAGAGAGACGAAAACAATGGACGAACAGATGCCGGTAATAATCGACTCTGAGAGCAGTAATGCAATTCTTTGATATGGAGAGATCAAATGGTGAGCACTAGTTAGCCCCAAAATGATGTCCACATGAAGTTAGTTGCTATAAAGTGGAGTGGTTTATCTCGAATTGATATATGTTTAGGCGTCTTTCTACACTTTTTGCAAGCAAATCAAAATAAAAATTGACTACCTATACAACAAACTATTCCCAGCCAGATATATGTACAGATATATGTACGTATAAAAGCGAGCTAAATACTAATAAAAGAGCAAATGAGTACCTATGACACACAATTTGCCGGCCTGTGGAAGTGAGTGGCAATATATATCCATTAGGGTAGTCCTTATTTCTAGGGAAATTATTTTATAATCAGATATCGCTCGATAGTAATAGAGCCGAATTTTGGTCGCGATTAGAATCGATTAAAGCCCCATATATGTACACATCTTTTTGATCGTGAACGCGGGTGAGCGTGAACAATTTTCTTTTGTGTAATATGTTGATAGTACTCCACTATTCCAAAAACATCAAGCGTAAGTGGAAAAACAACTAAAATATCTTTGATATTAGAGCATTTAAAATTAAGTGAAAGTGTTAAATATGCTTTGAAATGCTTATTTTACTATATCACAGTGAATTGTGTGCGAACACAAAGTGACACAAACCCTTCGCAAGTGAGTGTTGAAATTTGGCAATTACCACGCTAAACTTTCATTTTTTCACATTTTTTGGAGAATTGAACTCATTTGACAGATGTGCGTGAACGCATAAAAGAATTGATTTGGAATTCTTTTCCTTTGCGTACGCAATAGTAAGTCTCCACTCAATCACGCTCACGTTCACACGGAACTGTATGAGGGTCTTAAGGCGTGTCGCACCGAGGCCAAAGTTCAGACTGCCCTATGGAGACTTAAAACGGTTTTTTCTTTTCAACTAATACTCAAAATCGATAGCACTATGGTCGGACATATTACATACAAAACTCGGTTCCGATTGGAAACGCCTAAGGGGTGTCGCAGACTACCTCCCGCCACATGCCTTAGGTGTGTCCAATCGGAACCAAATTTTGTATGTAATATCTCCGAACATAGTGCTATCGACTTCGAGTATTAAATAAAAAGAAAAATCCCTTTTACTTTTTGAGTCTCCATAACGAAAACTGAACTTGACCCCCAACCAGTACCAATCGGGATAAACATTTACATATGTGCGATATAGTTGACCGTGGTGCAACCTGTCTAGGGGGTGTGACTGTAAAAAAATATATATTTGATTATAAGGCCCACCCTAATATCCATATATCTATAATGTTAATGTATGTCGGTAATATTTGCTTTTGGTTTAAAACGTGCTACGTAAAGCAACAGTAAATCATTGATGTGAGAAACGTGTTAGCGGCAACAAGTTCAAGTAACGTGAATATATAAAATGTTTACATATAGCTATGTATATTTATAAATATACATAAAACTTTTTATACGATACGACTACACGTGCATGAACAATGCGACATACATAAATTGAGAGCTAAACATAAACGTGCTATACTTAGTTCGCCCCCAAAGGACGAGTAATCGTCGCGCCGGAGCTAGGAAATAACGCGAAATCGCAAAAAATATTGGTTGTGCCATTAAAAAACCGCCCTTGATTGGATACTGCGACTGTGCGTAAGTGATTTTTTTAAGTGAAATAAAAAATAAAAAAAATATTTCTTATATAGAAAAACGGAATAAATATACAAATTCTTATATAATGTAAATACATTCATACATATGAGCCGTTAAAAGCACTAATGGCATAAGTCCAGTGTTCGTTTTATTTGAGTTAGGCATAGTCCTATGTAGGGAAAATGTGTTCTATATAACATGCTAACGGGATAACTCCTAACTCCCGAGCAACCGAATAAATAGCAGAACTAACTTGTGAAATCAAGGGTACCCCCTATTAATTGCAACACAAAACCTTAAATATCTCAGTTCAAGAAAAGGTGGACTTATGCCACTTGTGTTTTAAGGGGCTCATAGGAGTAGTTTGTTTATTTACTAAGCAAAGCGATAATCCAATGAATAACGTGGCCTCTGAATCGAATTGTTGTTATTGCGGTAAATTAAAGAAATTGGACATGGTCGAAGAATTGTGATTGTGCGATTCGAAATAAATACAAACTGTGAATTTAGTGATTCAAGTGACTAATGAATGCAACAAAAGATTCACCTACTAAATTTATGTGACAAAGTGGCATTGCACTTAATAGAAGTCAGTTGTTGTTTACACGCCTCTTATAGTGAAATGTAGTTATGTACTAGTGTTGTTCGATTTTCAGAGTTAAAATAACCGGTTCTGTCAATAGCCTTAAGCAGGTACGAAGATATCACAATACATTATCTGTCAATATGTATTTTCAATATTCTCTAAGCTTAAAAGAGTAGAAAAAGTCAAAACTTAATAGCTTTTTAAACAAAAAGTACTTTTTATCAAATTGTTCTTTTGAGTTTTGGCGAAAACACGTTGAAAAATGCTACAAACAATACTAACTACGATGACTGCAATTTCGATCTTGTTGCTTAAAAATTTTTCATCACCTTTACTGGTCATCGAACCAAGGAGAGGAGATTAGGAATTTCTAAACTGCAGTGTGTAACCATTACACCAAACACTGCTTAGTGTGCCTGCAGGAATATTGGAGCTATATTTTCGCCTATGTAGTTTTGTTGTTATTTTTTATTTAATATTCTGTTACGTATGGATAGGATTTCTTGTTGTACACATTAGCTACGCCTTAGCTTTATTCATGGTACATTTTTGCCCGTGTCTTGGCCTTATTATACATAATTTGATTATTGTTATTATTGATCCTTCAACAAGATCGATTTTACAATCATCGTGGTTGGTATTGCTTGTAGCATTTTTCAACTTTTTTTTCGCCAAAACTCAAAAGAATAATTTGATAAAAACTATTCGACTGGTCAAAAGTCCACAAAATTTTCAAAGCTCGTAAATATTAAGGTCTGAAACTGATTAAAATAACGTTCCGGTTTCGGTTTCGGTTTTGCAACGTGTTTCGGTTTCGGTTTCGTTCTTCAACATTTATTTCGGTTTCGGTTACGGTTTCGTTCTTCAACATTTATTTCGGTTTCGGTTACGGTTTCGTTCCGGTTTCGGTTTCCAAATAAAAACACGAACAAAACAAAATTTTACTGCTAAAATACTCAAGTACCTATATAGCTTCGAAATAAGTCTGTATTTTCATAACTTTTCTCCTGCGGTCATGATGAAATTTCTCCAATATAATAATACATTTTATTAATGCATACATGGATGAAATTTCTGCAAAACAAATTCCTAAAATTAACTCTACTGTTTTATAAGCAAAATATTAGAATGGAAGCTAAATGAAATGTTAAAATCGTCAAAAACATTAATATGAGTGGTGCTTTCTGAGACAAGCCTGAACATTTCTTTTTCGGATCTCGTAAACTTTTTTCGATAGCTTCATTCAACTATGGTCAAACTTCCTCTTTCAGAATTTTTGCACTGAGGTCAAAACGTATCTTTTGTAATCTTGCTCGGCACTCTTCCGTGAAAGTTTTCAGGGTACCTTTTTGTAAATTCAAAACCGTTTGGAACGGCTTTTGAAGGTTTCGGTTTTGAAAAATAAATCGGTTCTAATCGGTTACGGTTACGGTTTTTATGTTGCTCGGAATCGCGTCCATTCCGACAGCATAAACAACTTTTCCAGTCAACACTTACTGCACGTCACTTTAAAAAAAAGTCATTTTTCTCACATTTGAGCAACAACGCACTTTAGGGCCACTTGCATAAAAGCCGATAACGATTAAACTCCGATTAGTCTTTATCGTCTTATATGCAAGCGGCCCTTAGAGGTATTCTTATTTTGGTTAAATATTGCTTTCGAATAAAACTTCAGACTGCTATGTAACAGCCACCAAACTGTACACTTTGGTTTTTCAAACTAATTTAAAAAAAATAATCAGGCCAGCACTCCTCAAAATAAGGATTTTGATTTTTCCCGAACAAATAAGAATTCGTCTAATAGGCATATGTATATTTACCGCTGCAGCATGAGTCCAGTAATATTTACATATAAGCATTCCCTTTGGATTTCCAATTGAAGTATCATCGCGAATAACGTTCTAAGTTACAAAATCAGAATTTCTCAGGAGAGCAAGAAAACGGTAAAGTCATATTTTTTTAATTTATTTCTCTCATCTGTCTCCTTAACTTTTTCTTTTATATCTTTCATTACGAATCACTTTCGACGCTTCTATGCGAAATAATGTATATCACTTTAAATAATCCTACTATTTTTAAATGCATTTTACAGTTTTGGTGTGTCAAATTTTAGAAAATTTGTTATCTGAACTATGCAAGAGAGCAATAAAAAATGTTATGTGCAATAAAACCGGTTTTGAATGACACTTAGAACGTTATTCGCGATGGCCTGGAGTTTTTGAAATCCATTTAGCGTGAGAAACTTCCGTATAGCGGAAAATCTAGGGTTTTTAAAAAAGTTTAGCGGTTATCTGGCGGTTTTCCTCACACACAACTTCGAATATTTAAATTTAAATTTTCATAAACATTCCTGATAATTTAATCTGGCAATTTCTTACTTGCTATTGTGAAAGCAGATCTTGATTCGAAGAAGTATGACAGCTGCAGCATTGATTATATAGCAGAATGTTACGGCGATAGAAGATCTTTACTGCGGTAAAAAAAGAGATTTACAAGGCATTCACGTTGACAATAAACTCGAGTTTATTGAGAACAACATTATAAATAAACGCAAATTTAGAAGTATTTTATTAGTAGTGAAAAAAACTTCGGTGCCAGTGAAGAACGGTTGGAACTCAACTGTTTTATAAGCTAAGGTAAGAAAACTGTAACCAAACATTTTTTACAAAAATCGCGGATGATATAAGGGGAAATTATTGCTAATATTAATGAAGAGAAAATGATACCCAATTTACATGTGGTGCACCATAAAGGATTAATTTATTTGTTTACATTCGTTTGACATTATAGCCCCTTACAAGAGAAAATATTTAACTGTCAATCACACTTTGTTGAATACATTTTGGGTAAAACCGTTCTCTCTTTTGATATTATTATGACGTTTTTAAGCAATATAAAATGTGTCAGTATATAAGTCAAATAGAAAAAAATATTCAAAAAATTTAAAATATGAAAAATTTGAAAAAAAAAATCCAAAAATATTTTCCAATTTACACTGCTCTTTTAGGTGGATACCTGGACACTGTAAAATGGCAGGAAATGAGATGGTAGATTAGCCTGCTATAGGGGCACATTCGCTCCGCTTTTACAGCCCTTATTTTTAACAATTCTAGCAATAGTTATAATCGCAAATTGAAGAAAAATAAAAAGAAATTATTTTGATTTGTAATTTATTTGATTGAAAAAACCAAACAGAAAAGTCGTGGCAAAAAATAAATGAGTATGAGAATTGCTTAAAAATGTCATTAGTGTCATTAACGGTTTTACCTGTAGTATTTATATCATGGGGCATACCATTCATTTATTTTTCAGATTTTTTTTTTGCAAATTTTAGCGGGTTTCTAGCGGTATTTTGTAAAAATTTAGTGGTTTTTACTTGGTGATAGTTGGCAGCACTGGCCGGCAGCGCCTACTTTTCAGTTCTTATGTCATATTATGTTTTTTTTCTTGGGATATACTTCTATCGTTACAAGACCAGTTTTTTAAAGGACTCGATTATCCATATTCGGTTCATAACCTCTATGCATCACTTGTTCCTATGTACATTGTATGTATTGTACTAATGACATTTCGAACCTAACACGGCTGACATCTCTATAGACACGCAAACTGAGAGTGAATAGTGAAATGGGCAAAACAATTGTCCGGCTTTATGCTAATGACCCAAGTATTGGTTGTGGTATTTTATATAAAATTCGTACGTGTTTAGAAATATTTCAAAGTGATTTAGATATTTACTTTTTTTCAGTAAATTAGTTTATTCTAAAACCAATCGAAATCTTGAAGTATTGCTTGAACGAAATCTATGCCAAAACGTGCGAATCAAGACATTTTACTGATGTGACTAAGTTTTGCTGCGCCTAGGAGAGCCTGCTTTGTAAGCAAAGTCATTTGTCAACTCAATAAAATAGAAATGATTCGTAAAATCGTTGTGTTTTATGCTGTTTTTATGACACAAATGCCATTATTTAGGCTGGTCATTATTAATATTTCCATTATTATCGAGCTATTTCCAAAGTTTGTGTGGTCATTGATATTAGGGTGGTCTATATTTTTGCGTTTTGTCAAAAATGTTTGGGATTAAGAATGGAAATGAAACAATACGGTGATCAAGTAACGGCGTCTAATTAAACTTTGGAGGGCATACTTATCCTCTTTTCTAAGTGAATTAGATGATAAACCTATACCTAGTTCCCCAAAAACATCCAATTCAATTCGTTTTTAAGATATGATAACTATACTTTCGGCATTTTTGAACATAGTTATTATTACCTGAATATTTCAACCAACAGACTAATTTGGGACAACCCTGAAACTGACGCATACGCAGTAAAAAGAAAAGTCTAAATTTAATACCAATTTGGTGTTTATATTTAACAACGCCGAAAAGTATTAAATTAATACCATTTAATTGAGAGAAAGACTATTATTTTGGTATTGTGTCAAGACCATTTGGACTAATTTAATTGTAAAATGGAGATAGCGATTTAGTATTGATATGGTATTATTTTAAAACCATTAGTCCAAATTTAATTTCCAAACTTTTTCAGGGTCTTAAAATAATACTATTTGGTATTAAATTAAAAAAAAGTAGTATTTATTTTTTTACTGTGTACCTAAATATTTGAGATCAACTAGGAAAAGTTACCCTGCCCTGCTCAAACGTGTTCTTTTATTGCTAAATATCACGCTGTTTCGTCATGATTTTATCTTTTATTCTTTCTTGTTTTGTTTTTACTTTCAAACAGGCTTGACTATTTTTATACCCAGCGTACTAGTACTAGTACAAGGGTATTATAATTTGGCCACATAACGGTACCACGTAACGGCACAAATTAATCGGGATAGATATAGAGTTCCATATATGAAAGTTCTTAGGTTGGAAAAAAACGTTCATTAAGGCATGTCCGTCCGTCTGCCCGGCCGTCCCTCTGTTCGTGTACACAATAACTTGAGTAAAAATTGAGATATTTGCATAAAGTTTTGTATACTACCTGGGAAAGCAAGGGTGCTATTGAAAATTGACGAAATCGGATGATAACCACGCCCCCTTTTTCGATATCGAAAATTTATAAAATCACATAAATTGACATATCTCGGTAGCTGAAATGGCTAAAATGATATAATTTTATAGGTGAATCATCATCATCATTTATTGGCGCTTAACCGCCTAAGCGATTTTGGCCGTTTCGTATCAAAGCACGCCAGTCATTCCTTTTTAGCGATAACGGACGCCAATTGGAAACCCCAAGGTACTACTGATGACCATATTGCGAGCAGCGGCGAAGTCAATCAACCTAGTGCCGTTGGGGGATGTTTATAGGTGAATCCCCCTGGTCATTCTCTTATGATTTTTCCATACATTTTTATAGTGGGCGTGGTACCGCCCGCTTTTAAGGGAGACATTTTTGAAAATTTGACTGGTCGTAACTTTTAAACTGATTAGGGTAGAACGATGAAATTTGGCACAAAGCATATTCGTATCGTTGGGAGTATGAATGAATAAATATTATTTGATTCGATTATACCTGATGAAATTGTATAAAATAGCTCTCCAACCACGCCCACGTTCGATATCGAACTAGAGCACTGGTTTGTGCCCATAACGATATTTTTATATAGATACATATGATATGTAAGCTCTCCAAAAAAAATTTTTCCTTTCGTAATTTTTGTTATACAAGATAAACTAAATTTACCTGATTAGTATTTTTACCACGCTTTTATTAGGTTCACTTGTATGTTTGCTTGTTTGTTTGTTTGTTTGTTTGCTTGCTTGTATGTCTGTGACTCTCGTTCGGTCTAAGCCCCAGTGGCCCAAAAACCGTAAAATGTCCCTAAAATATGGGTATCAAACGAAAGGGGAAGGCCCCAGGTTTCATTTGGACATCGATATATTTCGATAAATTTATCGATAACTGAGTTATCGGTCAAAATATGGTTGCCCGAAAACTATAAAATTTCCCTACAATATGGGTATCAAACGAAAGGGGAAGGCCCCAGGTTTCATTTGGACTTCGATATATTTCGATAAATTTATCGATAACTGAGTTATCGGTCGAAATGTGGCTGCCCGAAAACCTTAAAATTTCCCTACAATATGGGTATCAAACGAAAGTGAAAGTCCAGAGGTTTCGTTTGGACTGCTGTATTTTTCGATATATTTATTTATAATTTCATAGGACATTTGACTAAAAAGTAAAAAATAAATAAAGTTTAAAGAAACTAAAACTCACGCTATTCAACTAAAAAGTTGAAAATAATTTTAAAAACCCTACACAGTAGTATTGTGGAAAAAGCGTGGTCCGCTTTGTGCCATAATTTTCGTATATCGAGCGCTCGACGCTTTTCCCACATAATGCTAGTTTCTTTACTACGCTTTCATTAGCTTTACTTGTACATACATTCATATGTATGTTTGCTTGTTTGTATGTAACTCTACTTCAGTCTACCCGATAGTGGCTAATGACTGTCACAAAAACCTTGAAACCTTGAAAGCCTTCAATATGGGTGTAGGAGGTTGCATTTGGACTTCGATATATTTATCGATAACTAAGTTATCGGTCATAATGACTACAATCTGGGTATCAAACAAAAGGGAAGTTCTACAGGTTTCTATTGGACTTTGGAATATTTCGATATATTTATCGATAACTGAGTTATCGGTCAAAATGAGGTTGTCCAATAATATCCAAAATTGCCTACAATATGGGTATCAAACGAAAGTGGAGGCCCAGAGGTTTCGTTTGCACTGCGGTATATTTCGATATATTTATCGATTACTTCATAACACATTTAACTAAAAAGTAAAAAATAAATATAGTTTAAAAAGCGAAAACACGCGCTTTTAAAGAATATTGCACTAGAAAGGTAAAAATAATTTAAATAAAAAACGAAGATTATGGAACAAAGCGGACCACGCTTTTTCCACAATACTACTGTGTAGGGTTTTTAAAATTACCCAGTCGGGACTTTTGAAGCCAGCCTAACAAAAAAATAGCTTTAAATCAACTTATACAGCTTGGTTTATAGCTAGCCACAAAATCATGCAGAAATTGAACAGTTGGGAACAATTTCTTTCACTTTACTTAGATTTTTCTAACCTGATTTCTAGTTAACCACGAAGTCATGCAGAAACCAACCAATTGATTTTTAGTTGCCCCAAAGTCATGCAGAAATCAACCAGTCGAAAAAAAATTCTTAGCTTTTTTCTTATTTTTTTAGGATGACTTTCAGCTAACTACAAGGTCATGCCGAGGTAATTTCATTCAATAATGAAATGTATCACCTTTTATACATTTTCCTAGGCTAACTATTAGATAGCCATAAAATAATGCGGAAAACAATCTGTTTATACTTTGCTTTGTTTTGTTTACTGGTTTTGAAAACTTCTTATTGCGTTAACTTTCAGAAAATTTTCATAAAAACAATTTTTCTGGAATATTAAATAGGTGAGGGGAGCATTGCAGAGGATAGACGAGAGTCTGCAGAGCCCACAATGTTTGGTGCTTGTTCCTACCAGAGAAATCTGCAGAGCTGTTTGTGAGTTGTCAAAGTTTTTGAGAAGATACGAAAGGACATGGGAAGAACAGCATACTTGCTTGTTGGTGGAACAGCCATTCATCCTAACATTGAAGCACCGAGAAATAATCCACAGAGACAAAGACATTTGTGCTGGATGTGGCGGACGAGATGCATGAAGGAAGGCTTCCAAGAGCAAGTGAAGGAGATATACATACATATGTACCAGAGCATATCCCATGGAAATTTGCCGTCGATTTTGTTCTCTGATACATACAAGGCTGACGTAGTCAAGAACATAGTGGTTTCCGAAACAACGATGTATGTACATATGTATATTTGTACAATATTTTATATATGTATGTCCATAAGAACTTTTAAAAAAATAAATGTGAAAAAGTATATTAGAAATGTGTGCGTACTTTTAGGGTTGACTTTAGTGGCAATAAAATGTGTCAAAAAGGCTCGGCTATAAGTTAACACAAAGTCGTCGGCTTTAAGCTCTGTCGAAGTAGGCAAACAAAAGCCTTCCCAAAGAAGGGAACTAAAAATGATTTATGTTTAGCTAACTTTAATCTTCCTCATAAAAGTGGGCTTGTAGTTAGCTGAAAGTCATGCAGGAAAAGGCACAACTGACTACCTCCTAGGCCATCGCCATGTAAAAATAGTCAGCCTGTTCCATACAAAGTAGTTAGTTTTTCAAACAGTACTGGGTGCGATGTAGTCAACTTAAAATGCATTTGTGGTTAGCCAAATTCCCGACTGGGTATTTTCAACTTTTTAGTTCAATACTCTCTAAAAGCGTGAGTTTTAGTTTTTTTAAACTATATTTATTACATATTATGCATGGATGAAAGGTGGCTCTAGCTCGAGAACTATGGTTTTAACAAAACTAACTATTTTCATTGTCGATGGGGTACTTCGTGACAAATAAACGGTAGAAGAAAATTTTTCTACGCATAATAAATTTTTTGAGAAAAATCCTGAAAAGTCCATCCGTGGCATGAATTTTCATATATTTTCCAAGGCTAATTTTACAGTCGCCACATCTCAGAACTGGTAACTCTTAGAGAAAAATTGCTGGGCCATCTTTGTAGAGAATTTCTAGGTCTACAACTGGTATCAGGTAATTTTTCAAAAAAAACATGCCGAGAAAAGTCCAAAAAACTGTTGACCTTTGAACACGAATAACTTTTTTAGCACACATGGGATCGATGAGGACTTTTCAAGTTTTCTTTCTGACGGCGAACTTAAGCTCTCTACCAAAATTTGGCTCTGTGGGAGTTATTGTTATTAAACCACACGGCTAAAAAAATGAACCTAAATTTTAAACCCGTATAAAGTTTAATCAATTTTTCAAACCTTTTTGTACAATATTTCAAACCAAATACCTACAAAGATTTTCAATTTCTTTTGGTTTCGATTTAAAATCTAAATGAAAAAGCTGTCTAAATTTTTTATTTTTGGTTTGTTTGAATATAATTGAATTTTGCCCACAAGAACTTCATGTGCGTCATACTTAGCTCAGCGGTAGAGCAGTCGGCTGTGACTCCTGAGCGTTTTCGTTTGAATCCTGCCAGCTGCCACATTTTTTTTTTGTTTTATTTTATTCTTAAAACTTTTCGTTCTAAAATGTAAACTTTTGTGTTTGAAAATTCAAATTTATTTTTGAAAGCTTATTCAAGATTGAATTTTGCCAACAATATTTATGTGTGCGATGTAGCTCAGTGGTAGAGCAGACGGGCATGATGCGGGGAGTCTTGGTTCGAATTCCCGCCAACGGACAAACAATTTATTTTATCTTTAAAAAATTGTTAAAACATTTCTTGTTTATAATTGAAACCCGATTCATTTAGCCAATTTTCATGAAAACTGGTCTATATTGAATTTGAATCCAAATTTGGTTTGGTCATATACATATGTAGTCCAAAAAAGTTTAAAATTTAGGTACAAACTTTTAGCTGTGTGCACTATTTTTATGTTCTGTTTAGTCCGTAAGTGTCTCTCAGTATTTTACTCTAGCATATTTACTTATTGTATATCGATAACAGTATCGAATCGTAAAGGTTATACTTTTGCTGATCTATTTGGACGTCTGATGTGTTTACATATCTATTAAAATATACATAAACTTGTGCATTGTCACAAAAATTATCTAGCCTATTTTCCTCAGTCCGTCTAATGTAAATCTTTATTTTTTTACAAAAGTCAACATTTTGTTATACATATATGTATGAAAGTGAAATGTAAAATTAACGGAAAGTCCACGGTCAATCAATAGGTATTTAGTGTTTTCTGTATTTACAAAAATTGTTAGTATTTCAGGGCAAACCACTTAACGCCTGATTGCAAAAACAACACCTGGAACAAAATAGAGAAGCAAAACAAAAAATAAATAACAAGTTATATTAATAAAAAAACCTTATTTTACTTCATATTTAGTAAGTTAACGTATGTATATACATATCAAACCCTGTGCGCCAATAAGACGTACCAGCCACGAAAAAAAACGTAACAAACCAAAACCATGTAAATACATATGAAGTTACGGCAAGATTTTGCTGATCTAACTTTATAACATTTCTAGTGATACAAGTTTGGAGGCTATGCATGTGATAATATATGATTGATTTTTCAAAAAAAAAAGCTAAACCGAAAATAATGGCTCTTACGTCTTTTACGCGGACATGGCTCGAGCCAAAAAAAAAAATGCAGTTTAAGAAGATACCATCTGTTATATATGTTTCAAAAATTAGCAAAATCGGTTTCGCTATCATAAAAACCGACAAAAACTATGAAACGGGTTTATAGCTATAGTTATTCATTCCAAGTTACAATAATCCAGCTTACCGGGAAGTTACTCAGGTATTTAAGTTTTTGAACGAATTTCGTTCATATCGCACTGTCACAGAGCTCTGAATTTCATATGTTCCAAGTTTCAAGTGTCTACCTCAACGGGTAGTTTCCTAAAAAGACTTTGCAACCAAGAAAAGAGCTTAACAAAAAGGTATTAAAACTGTGTTTCTAGTCCAAATCCAAATCCAAAAATGGTAAAACTTGACATTCACTCTTAGCGCAAAGTGTCCATGTATGCCTTATATCTTTAGTTGTCTGGCTATGGTACAACTTTTCAACTCAATTAATCACCCCTCAAATGCCGTTTCCGCTACAGTAAAACCCACTTAAGCACCCCAAGCAAAATGTTTAGCCTTTTGAGTCACTTAAGCGGGTTGGGCAATAAAGCGGGGAGTTACTTAAGAGGGGGATTTCCCTCGCATTTTTTACAAAAAGTAGAGTGCACAAAAATTTTGTGTACTCAAGCGGGTTAGGCACTTAAGCGGGTTTCACTGTATTAAATTTAGCAATGTGTGTGCATCAAATTAAAATTAAAAAACTAAATAAAATAAATATTTATTTATTTATTCTCCTAAATGAACATACGCTGTATTTTGTACTCTTGAGAAAGTGTTTTTACTAAACAATGGTTTATAAAACAAATCTATCTTAACAAAAGAGTTATTCACACTTTGTTAGGAAAAAGTCAATAAAACTTAAATTGCTTAAATTAAAAGAAATTTATATGAAACCATTAGAGTAAAACACACACCTAAATAAGTTGGTACTTTTCCGATCTATCACATTGTTGTTTATCATGCCCACCAACGGTTGTTACTCATTCGCACGTGAATGAGTTTAACGCCACCCTGAGTAACCATTTTGACTCTGGCTATTTGGCATGCAATATAGATACATGTATTTACTAGGGATGTCAATAATAGGGTTTTATAGGCAGTGCCAGTAATTCATAAATATATTAAAACTGTTAGTTGTAGAATAAGTTAAAATAAGAAGATTAAGTGAAATGGAACGGAAGAGGGAGCCATAACTATGATGTAATAAAGTTGTTGAATCAAAAATTGAATGCAGTTACTTCAACAAAAAATGCCATTCAAATAACCAAAATTTGATCAATTTAACATAATTTGGTTAACTTCAGGATAACAGTAGGTACGATATTGTTAATTTACCAGTGTTATTTTTTTATGTGTAGATCTGCAAATAATGTCAGACATTGAGTGAAGTTATATGATATGGTAGGATATGTATAGGGTGCATCGGCGTTTGGCCGATTTCGGCTTTATTCGGAATACGGGAACGCGTTAGGCGTCAAAAGTTGGGGCTGGCAATTAAAAAGTCACATAAAATGCCCTCTAAATCAGAAGGATTTCTCTATGATATTTTTCCAATAAGATGCCCGTCTTATTATGACTGGGTGTTTCTTTTTAATAAAACTGAGTAGATAGTCACATAATATTAAGAAGATTTTCTTTTTAATATTTCATATTTCAAATTAAAAAAAAAAAATGAACGCTCAACCCAGATGTCTAGTCTAGTGTAATCTACACTACCATGCCATCATATACTTAACTTGCCAACGTCTAAATTGCACCTTTGTTCTTTTTGCCTCACCACATGTCCACTTGCCTTATTGCCTTTACCGCGAATCGAACTAAGAATTATTAACTGCTGAACGTAGATCTCTACCATGATGCTATCGGGTACTTGTGCTTGGTAGCGTCGAATTACACATTTGAAGAAGGTATACTTTTATGTACATATTTTGTATATACATATGTTGAGACGTTAATAGCAAAATTTGAATTAATAAGGGATCTTTTAAAAATAAATAGTTTTCCTGGGTCCCGTACGATATGTCGAAAAAAAAATGTCGAATTTCCAAGACCGAATTTAAAAAAATTTTAAAATACCGAAGAGATTTTTGACCGAAAAAAAAAATGTCGAAAAAATGCAAATGACCGAAAAAGGTCGAAATTTGGATGATTAAGGTAAAACTTCGGAAATTTGAGTTTAACAACGTGTTTTATGACAGTATACAATTATTTATCACTTCCTTACCTCTTACCAAGAACTTTTCAACCATTTTCCAATACAAAGCCTATTCAAATTTTCCCCTTGTTAGAGGTAACAACAGAAATATTCTCAGACATTTTCGGGCTACAAACTGCACATGTAAAAATTAAAATTGAGAATGACTTATGATTTGTACTTATTAAAAGCATAACACTAATCATTTGGTAATGATCATTTCGAGACAGTAACCGTTATCTTATTGAGCTAAACTATGCTGGAGTCACCAATGGCAAAAATAAATCGTGTCTTTGATGCTATGTACATGTGTTTCGCTATATATGTACATCGATGCTTCGACTTGGTTAGAAGTTTTCTAAGATGTGTATATTTTTCTAATTACGTGCATATTTTTGAACAAGGAAAAGATGTTGGTCCAATTTACTTTTGTTTTTGAACAAGTGAGAAGCCGAAATAACGTTTGAACGTTCAAAACTTCACAATTTTTATAGAAACATCGATGTATCGATACATCAAATATTTACGTGACTATAAAAGTCGCCAAAAATCAAAATTTTTCTGACATCTTTAAACCGGAGATTCGTTTCTGAGAGGTTGTTGTTATTGAGAAGAGCTTAAGAGTTTGTGCTTGTAACTTTACCGTCAGGTTTTATATTTGCTTGCAAGAGCTATTGCAAAACACTAGAAAAATAATACTCAACTTTAATATATAAGATGTAGAAACAATGTAATGAATGATGTGTTAAATTCGCGCGAATTTTACACATCATTCATTGGGTCCCGTACGATATGTCAAAAAAAAATGTCGAATTTCCAAGACCGAATTTAAAAAAATTTTAAAATACCGAAGAGATTTTTGACCGAAAAAAAAATGTCGAAAAAATGCAAATGACCGAAAAAGGTCGAAATTTGGATGCTTAATGTAAAACTTCGGAAATTTGGGTTTAACAACGTGTTTTATGATAGTATACAATTATTTATCACTTTCTTACCTCTTATCAAGAACTTTTCAACCATTTTCCAATACAAAGCCTATTCAACTTTTCCCCTTGTTAGAGGTAACAACAGAAATATTCTCAGAATTTTCGGGCTACAAACTGCACATGTAAAAATTACGATTGAGAATAACTTATGATTTATACTTATTAAAAGCATAACACTTATCATTTGGTTATGATCATTTCGAGAAAGTTACCGTTATCTTATTGAGATAAACTATGCTGGAGTCACCAATGGCAAAAATAAATCGATGTGTCTTTGATGCGAAGTCTATGTACATTTGTTTCGCTATATATGTACATCGATGCTTCGACTTGGTTAGTTTTCTAATATGTGTATATTTTTATAATTACGTGCATATTTTTGAACAAGGAAAAGATGTTGGTCCAATTTACTTTTGTTTTTGGACAAGGGAGAAACCGAAATAACGTTTAAACGCTCAAAACTTCACAATTTTTATAGAAACATCGATACATCAAATATTTACGTGACTATAAAAGTCGCCAAAAATCTAAATTTTTCTGACATCTTTAAACCGGAGATTCGTTTCTGAGAGGTTGTTGTTATTGAGAAGAGCTTAAGAGTTTGTGCTTGTAACTTTACCGTCAGGTTTTATATTTGCTTGCAAGAGCTATTGCAAAACACTAGAAAAATAATACTCAACTTTAATATATAAGATGTAGAAACAATGTAATTAATGATGTGTTAAATTCGCGCGAATTTTACACATCATTCATTACATTGTTTCTACATCTTATATATTTTTTTCGACATTTTTTCATTCGACATTTTTTTCGAGACATTTTTTTTTTCGACCTTTTGTGTTTTCGGCAAATTTTTTTTCGACATTTTTTTTCGACATTTTTAGTTTCGACTTCTTTTTTTTCGACATATCGTACCAGACCCCATTCATTACATTGTTTCTACGGGTCCCGTACGATATGTCGAAAAAAAAAATTTCGAATTTCCAAGACCGAATTTAAAAAAATTTTAAAATACCGAAGAGATTTTTGACCGAAAAAAAAAATGTCGAAAAAATGCAAATGACCGAAAAAGGTCGAAATTTGGATGCTTAATGTAAAACTTCGGAAATTTGAGTTTAACAACGTGTTTTATGACAGTATACAATTATTTATCACTTCCTTACCTCTTACCAAGAACTTTTCAACCATTTTCCAATACAAAGTCTTTTCAAATTTTCCCCTTGTTAGAGGTAACAACAGAAATATTCTCAGACATTTTCGGGCTACAAACTGCACATGTAAAAATTACGGTTGAGAATGACTTATGATTTGTACTTATTAAAAGCATAACACTAATCATTTGGTAATGATCATTTCGAGAAAGTTACCGTTATCTTATTGAGCTAAACTATGCTGGAGTCACCAATGGCAAAAATAAATCGATGGGTCTTTGATGCAAAGTATATGTACATTTGTTTCGCTATATATGTACATCGATGCTTCGACTTGGTTAGTTTTCTAATATGTGTATATTTTTCTTATCACGTGCATATTTTTGAACAAGGAAAAGATGTTGGTCCAATTTACTTTTGTTTTTGGACAAGTGAGAAACCGAAATAACGTTTAAACGTTCAAAACTTCACAATTTTTATAGAAAAATCGATACATCAAATATTTACGTGACTATAAAAGTCGCCAAAAATCAAAATTTTTCAGACATCTTTAAACCGGAGATTCGTTTCTGAGAGGTTGTTGTTAATTATATTGAGAAGAGCTTAAGAGTTTGTGCTTGTAACTTTACCGTCAGGTTTTATATTTGCTTGCAAGAGCTATTGCAAAACACTAGAAAAATAATACTCAACATTAATATATAAGATGTAGAAACAATGTAATGAATGATGTGTTAAATTCGCGCGAATTTTACACATCATTCATTACATTGTTTCTACATCTTATATATTTTTTTTTCGACATTTTTTCTTTCGACATTTTTTTTCGAGACATTTTTTTTTTCGACCTTTTGTGTTTTCGGCAAATTTTTTTTCGACATTTTTTTTCGACATTTTTAGTTTCGACTTCTTTTTTTTCGACATATCGTACCAGACCCTGTTTCTACATCTTATATATTTTTTTTCGACATTTTTTCATTCGACATTTTTTTCGAGAAATTTTTTTTTTCGACCTTTTGTGTTTTCGGCAAATTTTTTTTCGACATTTTTTTTCGACATTTTTAGTTTCGACTTCTTTTTTTTCGAGATATCGTACCAGACCCAGTTTTCCTTTTCAATAAATTCAATATGAATCTTTTGAAAATAAGAGGATGTTCTCATTAATTTACTTTATACAAATTTTCTCATAAAAACAAGCAGATTTCTTCTAACAATTGAACGTTTTTGCAAAAGTACATAAAAAATTCATAAATAAGAAGCTAATTCCTTCTTTTTGGCCGATTTCCTTTTCAATAAATTTGAGAAGAAATTCAAGCTAAAATCAAAAAGATTTCCTAGCACAAATTTCTTCAAATTTGTCACCACTCGCTCTAGCCGGCCAAAAAGCTTTTTTAGACGTCGATCTCTTTGATTATAGGTGAACTTTTTGGCTCTGTGTAGGTACGAACAATTTTTCATATTTTGCACTTATTACATATGCAACATGGGCGATCGAACTAAGTAAGATTGAACATATATAAGCAATAACAGCCTAAGTCGACTTAAGAAATTAGACCAGTTGAAATTTTTGCTGGTGATTTTGAATGGCAACATCGAGACATTTTTCAAGACTTTCATTTGTCTTTTTTTACTTTCTTTACAAACAATTAAATCCAATACGTTTGCCTTAGTTAAAAAAACAGTTTTGTTACAAAAATTCGCCAGGAAAAATTTCAACTGGTCTAATTTCTTAAGTCGACTTATTATTGCTTATGACCACAGATATATAACGTACTTATAAGCCCCTTACAATCGATATTTCCGATAAAAAGGCTTCGGTCGTCGATGTTGCATATGTAACAAGTGCAAAATATGCAAAATTGTACGTATGCTATGTTGGTCCTATCTTGTTGGTTCCGAAAAATGATTAACGTATTAAAAAATGACGTCCGCAAGTTCAGCGAGATATCTCAAAAACTGAAGGACTATTTTGAAAATTAACAATTCTTTTTAATTTTTTCAAAGGCGTATTAAACTAATTTTTTCGAAAAATGTCAAATTACATAATCGTTTTTGAATTGCAATCCACAACTTTTGACGCCTAACTCGATTTCGTAATCAAAAATTTGCTTAATCGATGCACCCTAATGTGTAGGTATATGTTTATTATTGTGCATACATAATTTTTTGGTTGATTGGTTATTTTCTACACAACACCGCTTTTGTTGTTTGAAGCACTTTCGTTCACCACATTGGCGTTGTCGCTTCTCACTCACGAAGGCGGAAAACGTTATTTTTTGATCAACAAACGCAAAAAAATGGTTTTGTTCGCAATAACTGAATCAAAATAAAGAAATATTAAGATTTAGCTTTGTTAATTGAAAAACAATTGGGCTACTGTATGAGAAGAAAAACAGTGGGACGATTACTACATTTTCGGAACTTTAACCTTTTTATATGTAGATTAAAAGTTTACCGCTTTGGCATTAATAAGTTTAATTAAGACTCAACTTTTCTTTGTACGCGAAACTTTCTTAAAGTTTTCTTATCGGAAGGAAAAGAAATTACATAACAACACCCTTTCTAGATAAAGAGATCATTAAACAGAGTTCTATTTTTCCTTCTAAAAAAATAAAAAAACAGGCTTTTTATTTTACATTCAAGTCAATTTAAATAGTTTGGGATTGGTCCATTATTGCACTAAAGGCCTGATCGTTTCAGTGAAAGAACTTGGGTATCTACTCATTGATTATTTCTTAACACAGGAATACGGCGAAGTTGTCACTTTATCTGTTATGAGTCATTATTTTTTGTAACTGCTCTTTATATCATGCATTTGAAATCAAATTTACACAATGCCATCTGCAACACCAACAAATATACATATATATATATATAACTTTAAAAGAAATATGTGAAAAGTATCATATGCATCATCTTATAAACAAGTAAGGAAGTCTAAGTTCGGGTAAGCCGTACATTAAATACCCAGCGATTTCTACCTGTTTCATTAGGAATATTTCCTATACCACCATGAAACCTGCCAAATGTCACCATTCTACTATAATCAGTTAAAAAGGTAAGACCAGCAGAATTTTCTAAAATGCTTCCCTAAATAGTGGGTGTATCAAAAAAATCTTAATATAATGACTTGGGGTTCATCCTACCAAATTATATAATTTTAGCCATTTCCGTTACCGAATTATGTCAATTTAGGTGATTTTCGGAATTTTCGATATCGAAGAATGGGGAGTGGTTATCATCCGATTTCGCAAACTTTCAATAGCAACCTACCGTGACCAAAGAGTAACCTGTATTCATAATTTAATACAAAACAAGTAAGGAAAGCTGTCTTCGGCTGTGCCGAAGGCTATATACCTTTCATGAATAAGCGTCACGATTTTCACTGTTCGATCCCCAGTACAGCCTGTTTCAATTTAACTATATTTACTACACACATTACACATCTTTGTTATAATTTAAAAAAAACTTACAAAATAATAGGATCCGAGTTATCGGAACAATCGATTGTATGGAGGCTATATATTATACGTGTTCAATTGTACTGACTTACACTATACACATTACATTTGTAGAAAGTACTAAAGGTGAAATATTTTACGTTCCTAACTTTTTAAATGCGGAAGTATTGGCCAAAAAACCTTATATCGGAACAACCGGTTGTATGGGGCTAAATATATGTTATATTTACCCGATCTTCTTGATTTTCCTCTACACACTACATAAATTGAAAGTACTCAAGTTGCAAAATTTTATGTTCCTAACTTTTTAATTGCAGAAGTTTTGGCCAAAAAAACCTTATATCTGAACAATCGGTTGTATGGGGGCTATATGTTACATTTGCCCGATCTTGTTGATATTCACTATATACACTACATAAATAGAAAGTACTCGAGTTGCAAAATTTTACGTTCCTAACTTTTTAACTGCAGAAGTTTTGGCCAAAAAACCTTATATCTGAACAATCGGTTGTATGGGGGCTATATGTTACATTTGCCCGATCTTGTTGATTTTCACTATATACACTAAATAAATAGAAAGTACTCGAGTTGCAA
>CAXKVI010000524.1:17500-24699 GCA_964058755.1 Campiglossa producta | reverse complement strand
GTAGTGACTTGTATGCTAGAAGGTCTAGCACCTTAGGCCACTACCCAGCTTGAAGGTAAACCCTTCTCAGTGTCCATTTATGCATATATTTATACTTCCATATAGAACATTTCTTTAATTTCAATGCTAACTTATATGAAAGATTTGCGAATTTTTAGGACTTGGTGTGAAACCTATGAAAGAATTTTCATACTTAATTAAGCACGAATATTTTTCCATTTTTAACATTTAAACTCTTTGTTGCTTTATTGACTTGTAGTCTATTGCTGTAAATACCGACGGTATTTGCAAGCAATTTTCGGGATTGTATGAAAATGTGTTTTTTGAGAAAAATTTACCTACGCGCTGCAGGAACCAGACAAGCCGACATATGTTTCGATGATACTGGAGTTACATCTCTTCAATGCTAACTTATATGAAAGATTTGCGAATTTTTAGGACTTGGTGTGAAACCTATGAAAGAATTTTCATACTTTATTAAGCACGAATATTTTTCCATTTTTAACATTTAAGCAACAAAGAGTTTATTTTATTTTATTTTATTTAATTTTATTTTTTTTTTTTAATTTTATTTTATTTTATTTTATTTTATTTTATTTTATTTTATTTTATTTTATTTTATTTTATTTTATTTTATTTTATTTTATTTTATTTTATTTTATTTTATTTTATTTTATTTTATTTATTTTATTTTATTTTATTTTATTTTATTTTATTTTATTTTATTTTATTTTATTTTATTTTATTTTATTTTATTTTATTTTATTTTATTTTATTTTATTTTATTTTATTTTATTTTATTTTATTTTATTTTATTTTATTTTATTTCATTTTATTTTATTTTATTTTATTTTATTTTTATTTTATTTTATTTTATTTTATTTTATTTTATTTTATTTTATTTTATTTTATTTTATTTTATTTTATTTTATTTTATTTTATTTTATTTTATTTTATTTTATTTTATTTTATATTATTTAATTTTATTTTATTTTTTTTTTTTGTTTCATACAATTAAATTTTTTTCTTTAGTTTTTTTTGTTATGTATTGTGTAATAATCTTTAAATATTTCAATTTTTTTGTTTTCTTTTTTAACTTCAAATTTTATGTATTTTATAATAATAAAAGTAACGATACCACTCCGCTGTACTACTACCACCACACCGCCCCATCTCTCGCCATAGTAGTTAACTAAAATCGTTAAAATGACGCCGCTATTTGAGATATGAGAACTTCGCGTTTGTTGCCAAATTTTTTATTTTTTTCGCTTGCTATGCAGTATTTTAATTTTTTTAATTTTGTTATTTTTATAACATAATTTAATTTTTATTTTTTTAGGTGTATAAAATATTTATCATTCTTTCATTTTCGTTTTTCATTGTCGTGTTTGCGTGTTATCGCGTGACACACAATTTGCCGCGGCGTGCGATTAAATGCCAGATTTATTTTAAACCAATCCATGGAGGAGGAAACTGTGTCGTGTTACGCAGCATTTTCAAATTGGGTAAGCAATGCAGAAACGTATAAATTTCGGTTTTTAAATTTGTTTGTACTAGACTCAAGCTGCGTGTTATGTAAAGACAAGACATGAAATGCAAGTTTAGTTATCGATTCAAAAGAAAAACCAAAAAACGAAACTATCAAATAAAAATTGATAAAAGTGAATTAATGATTTGAGTTGAAGGTATACAAAATTATACGTGATAAGACAATTTTTGATATTTTTTTATTTGTTGTTCAATTTTTCTTCATATTTTTTATTTAATGGAAATCTGTTACTCCAGCTGGTCTTGGAAGGAAAATTCTCAAAAATATTCATCTACATTAGCAGACATATTAACAACATTGGCTTGCTTCGACCAGTGCTGTAATGTTATCTTCAACTTCCTAGAAGAGCTATGAGCTATCTATCCCTTGTCCATTGTCCCTTGTCCATTTTCGCTTGTCCCTGAAGCCTTGAACATCCTTCATAAAAATTACAGCATGTGAAAAGTTACTTATTTATGGAGTCGCTTTGGGGGTTCACATCATACAAAGCTAATGAATGTATGTCACATTTGGCACTAATTGCATTTTATAGTTAAGTCAAGTATTGAAAGTTTGTAAAAAAAAATCATATAAACATTATGCACAACTGTACATTCATACGCATGTGCTTACAAATATGATCCCTTGCGCCCTTCACGCACTTCATAGCTTTATCGCTTGCCATGCATTGTGTACCTACCAATCACCACACTATCACCTCGTAACGTGTACTTTACTTACATTGTTGTTGTTATGTTTTTTTATTGGCTGTTCAGTGTAATCTTATTACAATCGGCTTTTGTGTAATTATGTCAGCAGATTGTAATTTATATGCAAAAGCATATCACATATCATTTTGCGCATGCGCGCGTGATTGTATAGAAATGTCACAATATTTCAATGTTGAAACCAAAATACCACACACAAACAAATACATATGAACCGTATGAAGGTTTACAAACGCTAAATACGGGCGGACAGTTGCAGGCAGATGTGCCGATGCGTATGCGATTTTTCATATATTTTTTGTATTGTTTGTATGTAATCACATTTGGCAGTGATTACGAACGGTTAGGGCAATCAGCTTTAACGTCAAAATACACCGGGAGAAATGAAAATAAAGTAAAGTAAAATAAAACACAATAAAATAAAATTAAAAAAATAAAAATAAAATAAAATAAAATAAAATAAAATAAAATAAAATAAAAATGTGTTTTTTGAGAAAAATTTACCTACGCCGACGGCTTGTCTGGTTCCTGCAGCGCGTAGGTAAATTTTTCTCAAAAAACACATTTTCATACAATCCCGAAAATTGCTTGTAAATACCGTCGGTATTTACAGCAATAGACTACAAGTCAATGGGACATGGGAATTGGTCGATTGTCCAACTAACAAAAATGTCATTGGTTCAAAATGGATATTTACAACAAAATATAATCCAGATGGGACAGTAGAGAGATATAAGGCAAGATTAGTTGCACAGGGTTGCTCGCAGATTTATGGAGAAGATTTTAATGAAACATATGCACCCGTAGCATGCAAAATTGTAATGGTGTTTCGACACCATTTGCACAAGGTACAATATTGGAAAAATGTACTAAAAAATGTTGTTCATGTGTATGACTAAGATATTGCGATAACTTGCTGACTGCGAATGCAATATCTGGCCTAGACGTAATAGCCAAATAAGTTAAACCACCTAAAAGTGATTGATATGCTTTAATATTATATCCTTCACAATCTTTTCTAGTACATTTTTCCAATATGTACCTTGTGCAAATGGTGTCGAAACACCATTACAATTTTGCATATTCCATTTCTTTAACAAATCATTTGTATATTTTTCCTGATGAACAATAATAGATCCACGTTCTGTATTTCGTTCAATCTGCATCCCTAAATAGTATGAAATTGGTCCTCTATCTTTAGCCTCGATTTGAGAACACAAATTTTCTGTAATTTTTTCCATTGTCGATTTTGAAGAACATGCCAAAATTATATCATCAACATAAATCACAGCTATGTTTATTTCTTTTTCATTTTTATTTATGTAAACGCAATTATCAGACTTGCATCGTTTAAACCCCATATTATTAAGTATTGAATTAATTTTTATATTCCAATCACGTCCTGCTTGTTTTAAGCCATACAAAGATTTCTTTAATTTGCAAACCTTTTCTGGATGCTCTTTACTTAAAAACATTTCTGGTTGTTTCATAAACACATCCTCCTCTAATTCACCATTTAAATATGCCGACACAATATCAATATGCCGTAAAAGCAACTCGAATTTCACTGCTATGGCCAAAACAAGCCGAATAGTAGATTGTCGTGCTACGGGTGCATATGTTTCATTAAAATCTTCTCCATAAATCTGCGAGCAACCCTGTGCAACTAATCTTGCCTTATATCTCTCTACTGTCCCATCTGGATTATATTTTGTTGTAAATATCCATTTTGAACCAATGACATTTTTGTTAGTTGGACAATCGACCAATTCCCATGTCCCATTTTTCATTAAAGAATTGTACTCCGCCTGCATAGCTGTTTTCCAATGCTCACTGTCTTCTGATTTTAATGCATTCGCAACCGTTATCGGACTTGAAACTAATGAATTCAAGTTTTCTGAACTTTCCATCAAATACATTTTACGTGGGCGACCTACTGTGCCATCTCTTATTATTCTAGGCCTACCCCTCTTACGCTTATTTGTAACTACAGTACCGTCTTCTTCGTTTTCAATTCTTTCACTATAAGTTGAAATACTTTGTTCATCATCAACAACAGTGGGAATACAAATTGTATCATTAGCAGTTTGGTTCGCTTCTTCTATTTGATTGATATTTGAAATATTATTACTGTTTTTATTTTGACTCAAATCAATGTTTATTTCACTTTCTAAATCTGCAAAAACCATTAACTCCCCTTCGTTTTGGGATTCAATACTTTCTTTTGTGTATTTATTTTCAAAAAATATCACATCCCGTGCAATAATAATTGTTCTCTTTTCCGGATCATACAATCTATATCCTTTCGTTAAATCAGCGTATCCTACAAAAATATATTTCGAACCTTTTGCTTGAAACTTTGATCTATTCTGTTGTTTATTCAATGCTACGACATCACAGCCGAATACTTTGAAATATGCTACAGATGGTTTTCTTCCTATCCAGCGTTCATAAGGTGTACTATCTTTAATTAATTTAGTAGGTGAACGATTTCGAATATAAGTAGCAGTATTTACAGCCTCAGTCCATATACTTTGTGAAACTTTTGATGTTTCTAGCATGCAACGCGACATTTCAACCAGAGTACGATTGACTCTTTCTGCCACACCATTTTGTTGTGGTGTATAGCAAACTGTGGTTTCATGCTGAATACCATGCTGTTTAAAAAAATTTTCAAATCGGGAATTTATGTACTCGCGACCATTGTCACTTCTTACACATTTTAATTTACGACCTGTATGCCTCTCAGCTTCGTTGACAAAATTTTTAAACGCTTCAAAAGCTTCTGATTTTTCTTTCAAAAAACGAGTTACAATATATCTTGAATAGTCATCTATAAACGTAATAAAATATTTCGATCCACTATGAGATGCTATTTTCATTGGTCCACAAATGTCTGTATGTACTAGTTGGAGTACATCAGTTGTATGAATGCATGACATACTTTTAAATGATTTTCTGGTAATTTTGCACGTTGCACACGTAGTACAACTAAAATCTTTAGGCAGTTTTGTATATAGTCCTCTGACAATATTCTTTTTAGACAAGTCGCAAATATCTTTAACATTTAAGTGTCCAAACCTCTTATGCCAAATCTCAAAATCATTATTTTTATCATTTACCATAGCATTTATACATTCGTTTGCATCAAAACAAACACAAAAAATACCGTTGTCCATTTTCGCAGAAAATATAATACTACCATCTTTCGACTTCACTACAGACACTTTTTGATCAAATTGTACCAAGTTACCACGTTCAATTATTTTACTTACTGACAGAAAATGTCCATGCAAGCTTGGAACGTATAACACATCTTTCAACACAATGTCACGAGCATTAAATTTTACCTTAATCGTACCTTTGCCTTTAGCCATAACAAAATCACCAGATGCTAGAGTCACATTTTGTTCTAAGCTTTCAAATGTATGAAATAATTCATCATTACTACACATGTGCGATGAAGCACCACTGTCTAGAATCCACATATTGTCATTTGAAATCTTGTTAGAAAAATATACACTTAAAATCGATTCATTTTTGATTATTTTACATTGTGATTTAATATGTCCTCGCTTACCACAACCATAACATTTTACGTTATTCCAACTACGTGATTTGGAATTATTTTGAACACAGCTTTTATTGCTGTTACCTTCAGATGCTGCAACCATCTTTGATGTACCACATTTCTTTGATTTGTTGAAATTTGCAGCAAATACACTCTCATTTTTATCTCCAAATTTTGCAGTTCTCCGTTTCTCTTCTTCCAGTATCTTGATTTTCAATTGTTCAAACGTTGGCAACTGATCCCTACTTTCAATTGCAACTACAAAACTATCCATTTCATCAGGAAGGCTACATAATAACAAAATGCATAGAAAATCTTCAGGAATTTGAATACCTATTGTTTTCAAACTATCAACTATAGTACAAAACTCATTCATTTGCGCTACTATTTTGTCACCTGCACTTAACCTAAAATGCACAAGTTTCTTAAATAAATTAACTTTCCGTGCTGGACCATCAGCACTATACAATCTGTTCAATATCATCCATGCTTCGTGGGCCGTCTTGCAGTTCTTGATGTGTATTAACTCCGATGACTTTACACAAAGAGTGATGTACGCCAATGCCTTCTTATTCAAATTTTCCCATCTAATCTTAGCTACTGCATCTTCATCCGATGAACATATCACCTCTACAACTTCCCAGAACTCCATGGTAATAAGCAAACTTCTCATTTGTACAGCCCAAGTACTATAATTGTCAGCACTCAACTTCTCAATCTGCGCCAGAGAACTCATCATGGCAATGATTTATTTTCATACAACAAATGCGAAAAAATATTCAAATACGCGACAAACGCAGAAACAAATCTTTCAATTAATGCAAAAACGTGTTTAATAAACGCGATGAGTCTGGGCCCATAACCAAATGTTGAAATAATCCAGCTCAATGATAAATCACGTTTTCTCAATTGAAAGTATTTAATGAATATAAAAATTTTATACAAAAGTCATTTCAGTTTAATCAAAAAATCTTATGCTACTTTTTCAAATTCATAATTATACAGTTGGGATGTTAACAAGAACAAAATATTTCTAACAAAAATAAAATAAAATAAAATAAAATAAAATAAAATAAAATAAAATAAAATAAAATAAAATAAAATAAAATAAAATAAAATAAAATAAAATAAAATAAAATAAAATAAAATAAAATAAAATAAAATAAAATAAAATAAAATAAAATAAAATAAAATAAAATAAAATAAAATAAAATAAAATAAAATAAAATAAAATAAAATAAAATAAAATAAAATAAAATAAAATAAAATAAAATAAAATAAAATAAAATAAAATAAAATAAAATAAAATAAAATAAAATAAAATAAAATAAAATAAAATAAAATAAAATAAAATAAAATAAAATAAAATAAA
>CAXKVI010000524.1:0-12500 GCA_964058755.1 Campiglossa producta | reverse complement strand
CTTTGTATTATAATCAAAACCCTTTCTCAAGAGTTTGCTTCGCAGTGTCCTTTGGTCAACCTTCATGGCATAGTTCCAAAAACGAAGAAGAAAGAAAGGGTAAAAAATCGTGGAAATGTCTCAAATTCCACATTTTCAATATTCCTAGTCGCCTTGAACAAAAGACTAAAGACACGAAATCGATGAATGTTTTTTGTTATAAGCGAGATTTGCCTAAGGAATTTCTTTTAAGAAAACAACTTGATACTGAAAATAAAAATTTACCAAAGTTTAATAATATGAGAGCAGTTTTTAAAATGCGGACACTTTTTGATTAAAATATATATATCTATATTTTTTTTTTCAAGATAATCATTTCGTAATTTCCCTTTGTCGTTGTCATATCAAATCACCCTAGTACAAAATGTGCTGTAAGTCATAGCACACAATTACAATACTTCATATCGTAATGTCTAAAATTCCACATTTTCAATATTCCTAGTCACCTTGAACAAAAGACTTAAGACACGAACTCGATTAATATATTCTTTGTTATAAGAACTATTTTCCAAAGGAATTTTTTATAAGAAAACAACTTGATATTGAAAATAAAAATTTACCAAAGTTTAATAATATAAGGGAAGTTTAAAAAATGCGGAAACCTTTTGATTAAAATATATATTTTTTTTTTTTTCAAAAAAAAGTCATTTCGTAATTTTCCTTTGTCGCTGACGTATCAAATCACCCTAGTACAAAATATGGTGTAAGTCATAGTCTAACATGCTATTCTAAAGATTTAATCAGTGCAAACAACTACAAATGTCTAAAATTCGACATTTTCAATATTCCTAATCACCTTGAACAAAAGACTAAAGACACGAACTCGATCAATATTTTTTTGTTATAAGCGAAATTTTCTTATAAGACAACAACTTGATACTGAAAATAAAAATTTACCAAAGTTTAATAATATGAGAGCAGTTTTTAAAATGCGGACACTTTTTGATTAAAATATAATTTTTATTTTTTTTTTTTCAAGAAAATCATTTCGTAATTTTCTTTTGTCGGTGACATATCAAATCACCCTAGTACAAAATATGGTGTAGGTAATAGTCAAATATGGTATTCTAAAGATTTAATCCATGCAAACAATTACAATACTCCTATAGGTAGTTAAGGTATTTGAAAAACCTATTGCAATAAAGAGTTGGCACCATTTTAAAGGAGTGCCAAGAACAATTTTTTTTTTTTTAGAAAATTCACATAAAAATATTTTCAATGATTTTTATAAGTTTACCAAAATCGTGTCAAATTTATCTTTCATCTTCATAATTTGACCATTATTGAATTTATTGTATTTACCACATACATACACACATTTGACTGTACCTTTAAACCTGAAGTACTCCCCCGCAAAATTGCATGGTAACACATATATGTATGTAATTGTACAATCGTTTGCATTCGTTTAAGCTTTGACAGTTTCTATTGCTATCGTCAATAAACCACAATTTGATATGCGAGCTCATAAATAAAATTGTCATTTTCAAAGTAACTACAAGCAATTATACAGCAGCATATTGCATAGTGGGTGAAGCTTTTTTAATAAAAAAAAAACTTCATCAAAGATATCAACTGGTAGCGCAGATAATCAGCTAAGTGTTGCAGTGGAAGCCTGACAAATGCAATATGAAATTGTGTCACGCTGACAAAGGCAAAGGCAACACCAAGTAGTGACAAAAATATTATTATGAGTGAATAAAGCTGAACAGTTTTAGAAAGAACTGCTAAAAATGCAAAAATAAGCTATTTTAAACTATAAATATGAATTATAATATATTATACTATCCAATAAATCTAATAAATAAATACAAAAAAAATCATAGTACTATCGGACTTGTGCGTTCAATGACCAGTACTCCATCTTTTTTAACTACAAATATTTGTTAAGTACAAAATCAATATTGATAAATATTCTAAAATTGTCTACCACATCTAACTTTATGGCCCATAAATATGTATGTGTGTATATTTTCAACGTTCGTCAACTCATATCTTCACAGCAACATGAAAGCTGGGAATAGTACTTTTGTTCATAGCAACACCTTAGTGTACCTAAACAAATATTTTCAACTCGTATTTGAGTAAATATTTAGTATTTATTTACTTCAAATTTTTTTCTGTTTTCTTAAGTGAGCTTGCAAGTTTACTTGATTGACTATGATGCATCAAAAATTACATATGTCATATCAGATGAACAGTTAAGACATACATTTTTCTAACGACTTTCATCAAATAAAATGTTTTAGTCACTATTTGGTTTGTGATTTGGCACAAAAATCTTGCCTTAAATACTCTGTCATCACACTTGCACGCACAAATTATTTCGATGTGTGGATTTTTTAAGACAATATCTTTAAGCATATTTCAAGAACTACAATTATTTACATATATCGAAATACGACGGATTGCTGACTAGGTGAGTTTGGTGGACATACTAGTTGTAAAGTAATTTGCAACTAGTTGCTTTGATGGCAGGCCGAAAGTTTTTTATTGTTGCATAGTCCACCAATCGCGTTTATATTTCACAGGGTGTCTCCTCACGTCTTCTGTTTTTGCTTTTTTTCTTTTACAGCGACAGTTTTGGGAGTAATGTATTTCGTTTGTGACAGTTTTGGAAACAGTGGAATTTTTTGGAACCATTGTTAGCTTTGAAACCAGTGAGCTTTCTTTTTTAATCTAATAAAAAATTTCCGAAGATAGAATACGCTATATTGTCGCTAGCTTACCAGAGGTATGAATAAGAAAATTTTACAGATTTGAATTAATGGGCTCACGTGATTAGCCTCTCGTTTCTCTACTATTCTCGAAAAATATTCATTGTGTCAGAAGCATGAATGTGTTTCCCTCGACAAACAGGCACCATGTCGTATACGTAACAATTTTGCTACACATTCGTGTTTCTGGCACAACGCAAATTTAAAAAAATTTAGAAATACAATTTTTAAACATGTTCAGTGCACCAAAATATTCATGCCTCTGGCGCAACGAAAATTAAAAAAAAAAATATACTTGGAAACTTTTAAAAGATGGATGTGCCGTAACTCGAGGAATTTAAGGAATATTAACGTAAAACCTATAACAGAGGAAAGAGTATTATGAGATTATGACTTGCAAAAACATATTTATGTCAAAAAATAAAATGTCAAGTTTTGCTATGTGGTAGGAAGTCTAAAAAGCAAAAGCGTTGATAGAACTCAATTTTCACAAAGAAACAAGCGACTGGCGTATTAATAATAAGTTACGTAGCTTTGCCATTTTTTACTTAGCTTTTTGCTTTCAATTTTTTATCGGCTAATAGATCATGTCTTTATTTTGCATGCTAAAGGCATAGCTCATTGTTAGTCTCGTATCATATTTGGCTTCATATTTTCTTCGTTCAATTTAGCTACATTGTAATGCTAATTTTTTAAGCTGTTAGTAATTTATAATTAATTCTGATTTATTAAAGATGTGTGAGAATTAATTAAGATCAGCTTGAATGGACAAGCTTAGTCCATAACATACTAGTGTATACTTAAGTACATCTGTACTTTGGATCGTATCAAATATAAAAGGTGCCGGAGTTTCCTAATAAAGTTTATTTTTGCAAACAAGTCTTAGAAAACTAACACTTTTTTTTTTTACTTCGTCTAATATAGGTAGAGATAACAAGCTCGGAATTTTTGCTTTGTATCTATATATGCATGTTGTTTTCGTTTTCATATCTCTTTTAGCTTATTTAAGTAGGTGTTTTTCAACTATTTGCTCTCATAAGATTTATTTAATAGCACTGTCAATAAATTAAGAGCTTGTAGTTGCAAATTATAAACAAAAGAGTTGTCAAAATGAGATTTAATGCAAAACGAAACTCGTTTGCATGATAATGGACGAACTTAATTCTTAAGAAAAACTTTAATATGAAAACTTTCATAATTTCATAGGTTTAATTTAATAGCTTATTTTATTAGTTTGCAATAAAATGAAATAATTACAATTAAATACAAGAAAATAAACTAAAATAAAATAAAATTAAATAAAACAAAATAAAATAAAATAAAATAAAATAAAATAAAATAAAATAAAATAAAATAAAATAAAATAAAATAAAATAAAATAAAATAAAATAAAATAAAATGAAATGAAATAAAATAAAATAAAATAAAATAAAATAAAATAAAATAAAATAAAATAAAATAAAATAAAATAAAATAAAATAAAATAAAATAAAATAAAATAAAATATAATAAAATAAAATAAAATAAAATAAAATAAAATAAAATAAAATAAAATAAAATAAAATAAAATAAAATAAAATAAAATAAAATAAAATAAAATAAAATAAAATAAAATAAAATAAAATAAAATAAAATAAAATAAAATAAAATAAAATAAAATAAAATAAAATAAAATAAAATAAAATAAAATAAAATAAAATAAAATAAAATAAAATAAAATAAAATAAAATAAAATAAAATAAAATAAAATAAAATAAAATAAAATAAAATAAAATAAAATAAAATAAAATAAAATAAAATAAAATAAAATAAAATAAAATAAAATAAAATAAAATAAAATAAAATAAAATAAAATAAAATAAAATAAAATAAAATAAAATAAAATAAAATAAAATAAAATAAAATAAAATAAAATAAAATAAAATAAAATAAAATAAAATAAAATAAAATAAAATAAAATAAAATAAAATAAAATAAAATAAAATAAAATAAAATAAAATAAAATAAAATAAAATAAAATAAAATAAAATAAAATAAAATAAAATAAAATAAAATAAAATAAAATAAAATAAAATAAAATAAATATTCTAAAATAAAATAAAATAAAATAAAATAAAAAAAAATTAAATAAAAAAAAATAAAATAAAATAAAATAAAATAAAATAAAATAAAATAAAATAAAATAAAATAAAATAAAATAAAATAAAATAAAATAAAATAAAATAAAATAAAATAAAATAAAATAAAATAAAATAAAATAAAATAAAATAAAATAAAATAAAATAAAATAAAATAAAATAAAATAAAATAAAATAAAGTAAAACAAAATAAAATAAAATTAAATTAAATTAAATTAAATTGAATTAAATTTAATTAATTAAAAAAATAAAATGAAATAAAACTTTGGTTAAAAAAACATTTATCTTCTTAAGTTCAACTTTTTATTATTTAGTTTGCTTTGCATGTTACACCTCTTCTACGACCTTTATTTATATTTCTTCGATTTATATATTTTTTCTTTCTTTTTTTTCATTCCACTTTTCTTTCTATGCGTTGCTGGTCAATTTGCTTTACTCCAAAAGCATTGGCTTTATAGCTAAGTCATAGATAAATAGCAACAAATTTACAATGCCAACAAGTCATTGAAATCCAATCACATTTTTTAATTAAGATTAATTGAAATTGATTGGCGCTGCGGTCTTAGCTATTTCATGGTTTGTTTTGGCAAGCAACAATAAAAAAAATTTAAGCAAACAAGAAATATAAGCGGAAAAACAAACAAACTGTTAAACATATATATACAAATTGATGATTACAAAAATTGCTCAGCAGCAACCACTATAAAAACAATTGATCTTTAAATTATGTGCAGTCGTAAGTTATGATGGCATATAAAACAGATGCAGAAATGGTTGTCAGGGTGAAACTCGCAAAAGTACAGAGCGTATAGATAGTTGAAAAAACGATAAAGCCCAAATTTTATATAATCTTAAAATCCACATTTGCAAATTAATATACCTTTTGAAGAAGCTGCTATAAGCCGGAAACGTGCAGAAGATTGAAGCTCTTTTATTTTTATTATATTTTTTTTTTTTCAACTTCAGCCACAAGTATCCTTAACCATCCTATCAGCTGCAGTGTATCAGTAACACATCTACTGGACAGCAAACAGTTGTGAGCTTCCACATAAACTGTTGTCAATGTCAAAATGTCATACGGTAATTGTCATTTTGACAGTTTTGTAACGACAAAACGAAACAAAAAAAAAAAAAAAACGTAAGAAAATCGAGCACGAATATGTCGTTTAATATTTACGAGTATGCTTTTCGCTGCTTTAATTTCATTCAATAAAGTTAAATGTGGAGCTCTGATGTACACACACATATACATATATATGAATGAAACTAAAGACCCTGTAGGAAATTCTGCTAAACTAATAAACAAGTTCTAGTATCCTACGATGCTTGACGAAGCAATTTAATCTTTAATGCAACTTAATCAAATCCAGTTAAGAGAAGCGCGCTAAAGCTGTGCATGGGCCATATTTCGCGCAATTCCAAGCGATTGGCGAACATTATTGCGCTCTAAGCAAAACCTTGTATGTTGTATGTATGTTTATATCGTCGCTCCCAACGAAGACTAATACAGTTCAGTTAGCGTGGAAGACTAACACAGTTCGTTCTCTGCGTGGAAGACTAACACACTTCAGCTTTCTGCGTCGAAGACTAACACAGTTCGCATAGAACTGAACTGAAACTGAAGTGTGTTATTCTTCGACGCAGAAAGCTGAAGTGTGTTAGTCTTCGACGCAGAAAACTCAACCGTGTTAGTCTTCGTTGGGAGCGACGATATGTATATAAAGAAAAAAGTATCTTAAATGCGTACATATCGTAAAATTAATATGAATTTGGTATAAGCAAAAAATAGGTATTAAAAAAATGTATTATAATAACTACTCCAAAATAAAGCGGCAATACAAAGCATTGTGAACTTTTTTGAAAAAACTTGCAACAAAATTTAATATCTCGGCAGTATTAAAAGCGAGAGACGGTGATGGTAGAGAGTTTCCAAAAGTTATTTGTCGAAAGTACAACTTTTAATTATGATTTTATTTTTTTTTTTTTTCAAAAGAAATTTTTTCTTCGAAAATTGTCTTCTGATTTTGAGATGCGTTAAAGCTTTTGTGTGAAAGTGAAATTTTTTGCAAAAGTCTCAAAACAATATATTTTTAAACTTTCGAAAAAGTTGACATTTATTTTTTAGTAGTTGTAAAAAGATTCTGAATTTTTTTTTTAAATATTTGAATATAAAATTAATTATCCTAATAACTTTTAAAACTACATATTTAATCAGTTTTTCAGCATCTCTTCTTGCATATTTTCGATAAGTGAAAGAAAACGTTTGAAATATTTTTTTTTCTCTAAATGTTTTTCATAAAAAACACAAGCAATTAACACACTAATTTTAGCTTATTTTTCTACATCTCAAAATCGTTCACACTTTCAAAAAACATTGACATTTTGAAAAAAAAAAGTTTTGAAATTTTTTTCTGATATATATATATTTTTTATACCTTTCATGAACATGAAATGGTATTATAACTTTGGTCCGATGTTTGTAAATATGAGAAGAAGAAGAGATAGACCCATCAATAAGTATACCGAAATGATCAGGATGACGAGATGAGTTGATTTAGCCATGTCCGTCTGTCCGTCTGTCCGTCTGTCTTTTTGAACGCAAACTAGTCCCTCAATTTTTGAGATATCTGGCTGAAATTTTGTATGTGGCCACCATTTTGTAATATAGGAATCATTTGTCGGAACTGACAAGATCGGACCAGTATAACATATAGCCCCTATACAACCGATTGTTCAGATATAAGGTTTTTTGGCCAAAACTTCCGCAATTAAAAAGTTAGAAACGTAAAATTTTGCAACTCGAGTACTTTCTATTTATCTAGTGTATATAGTGAAAATCAACCAGATCGGGCAAATGTAACATATAGCCCCCATACAACCGATTGTTCAGATATAAGGTTTTTTGGCCAAAACTTCTGCAATTAGAAAGTTAGGAACGTAAAATTTTGCAACTCGAGTACTTTCTATTTATGTAGTGTATATAGTGAAAATCAACAAGATCGGGCAAATGTAACATATAGCCCCCATACAACCGATTGTTCAGATATAAGGTTTTTTGGCCAAAACTTCTGCAATTAAAAAGTTAGGAACGTAAAATTTTGCATCTCGAGTACTTTCTATTTATGTAGTGTATATAGTGAAAATCAACAAGATCGGCCAAATTTAACATATAGCCCCCATACAACCGATTGTTCAGATATAAGGTTTTTTTCCCAAAACTTCTGCAATTAAAAGTTAGGAACGTAAAATTTTGCAACTCGAGTACTTTCTATTTATGTAGTGTATATAGTGAAAATCAACAAGATCGGGCAAATGTAACATATAGCCCCCATACAACCGATTGTTCAGATATAAGGTTTTTTTGGCCAAAACTTCTGCAATTAAAAAGTTAGGAACATAAAATTTTGCAACTTGAGTACTTTCAATTTATGTAGTGTGTAGAGGAAAATCAAGAAGATCGGGTAAATATAACATATATTTAGCCCCATACAACCGGTTGTTCCGATATAAGGTTTTTTGGCCAATACTTCCGCATTTAAAAAGTTAGGAACGTAAAATATTTCACCTTTAGTACTTTCTACATATGTAATGTGTATAGTGTAAGTCAGTACAATTGAACACGTATAATATATAGCCTCCATACAATCGATTGTTCCGATAACTCGGATCCTATTATTTTGTAAGTTTTTTTTAAATTATAACAAAGATGTGTAATGTGTATAGTAAATATAGTTAAATTGAAACAGGCTGTACTGGGGATCGAACAGTGAAAATCGTGACGCTTATTCATGAAAGGTATATAGCCTTCGGCACAGCCGAAGACAGCTTTCCTTACTTGTTTCTGGTTACTTGGCAGTTAAACATTTTTTTTTTAAGATGATGGTTCTCAAAATCTTTCAAATACATATTTAAAAAGTTTCTAAAATTTTTAAAAATATTTTTGAATTTTTTTTTTTTTTTAAATACCATAAATTTTCGTTTTTTGTTAACAAAAAATTTCGAAACTTTTTTCAAAAGTAATATTTTTCAACATCTCAAAATCTTGCAGATTTTCTAAAACTTTTCAAAAATTTTTGAAAAAGTTTCGTTTTTTTTTTGTCATATCGTAAGTTTTCGTTACTTTTTCATTAATTTTTCAAAACTTTTTTAAAAATATCAGAAAATTAAAAGAAATGTTTCAACATTTTGAAATGTGTAACGTTTTGAAATGTATTTTTGAAATATCGTAAATTTTCGTTAATTATGCACAAATTTTTAAAAGTTTTTTCAAAAATCTCTGACATTTTTAAGTAACATATTTCTACAACTCAATTCTAAAAATCGAAAAAATTTCGAAATTTTTAAAATATGTTTAAAAATAGAATATTTTCTGTTAAGCAAAAATCTGATGAAATTTTTTTAAAATGTTTTTTTTTTTTAAATTTGGTCTACGTTTTCACAAATTTTTTCCAAAAATTTTTTCAAAAATATTAGAAATTCACAACTTACTTTAGTACGTCTCATATTCATGATTTTCGAAAAGTTTTTAAAAACTTTAAAAATCTTTTGAATATCATATATTTTTGTAACTTTCATACAAATTTCCAATATCGTTGTAATTAACTTTCTTTAGAAAAAATCCGAATTTTCGAAAAGGTGACTAAAATTTTTCAAAAAAGTTTAATATCGTTTTTAACTATCGGAATATCGTAAATTAGAGGTTCACATCTTTTGAAAACTTTTTCAGAAACATTTAAGGGCTACTAAAATTTTCAAAAACGTTTCATATCGTTTTTTAGCTATCGAAATATCGTAAGTTAGAGCTACTTCTTTACATTTTTTGAAAAAATTTTCAAAAACATCGTAAGCTCTTAAAAATAAATTTTCCTTACCCTTTGAAACTTTTCCTTATATCGTAAGTTTCTGTCGACATATTAATGTTTGCCACCAAATTCTTCAAAATATCCCATTGTACGTGGCCGCCGCATAGCCTGATTCCTATCTTAGCAACATACTACCTACTTTTTTCTCTTTGTGGTACTGCTTTTTTGCAACCCTGTTTTGGTAAATGAGACAAAATATCTAAACGCACATTTTTTTATAAACTGTTTTCAATACAACAAAATTCAAAAAAGTGAGCAAAAAAAATGTATTCTTAAGGTAAAAATTATAATTTATAACTACTGACACGCCCATAATTGAAATGTAGGGATATATACCAGCAACAATCACCATACCAGCAGTAGCAAATTTTAAGTTGAGCAAACTCGCTCTGGCTTTCTAGATTTGCGTATCATACCTGTTGCATCAGCATCAAAACAGGCGGAGTAGCAAAAGCGCTGCCAATGACCCGCTGCCTCGCCTGCCTCTGCTGTTCCTTTTACGCTCTTTCAACTTGATCTCGTCGCTGGAATGTATATATTTTGCATAAATTTTCGCTTTGGGGTAATAAATGTGCTGTAATTGTACTGATTGTTGTTGTTTTTGATGTTCGCTTGCTTACTTTTATGAACTTGGAGGTTAAGCAACATTTTCAGAATCAGTTGAAATGTTTTCCTTGAAAGTTGTTTGTTGTTGTTTTTTTTTTCTTTTTGTGTTTTTTGCGTATGCTTACCGATAAATATCGTTTGCTACATTTAATACAATTATAGTATTTTATTATATTTGCATATAAATTATTTAAATTAGTCTAACGGTGTTAAAGCGCATTATCTCGATTACCAGTTGGCGTCATCTCAATGAAAAATAATGCCCCTGAGGAAATTCGCATTAAATAAATCGATTTTTATGTACTCAATATGATTAATATGCAAACTACTTGGGAGAAGTGTGCTTACCTTCTTAGCACCTTTTGGCACATTTTTAAACTTCGAATAATATAAACTTGCTGTAGAGGAAATGTGATCGGCCTACTACTATTATATTCCAACATCAAAAAAATTCTTTAGAAAAAATCTTTTCTAAACGCGATCGCCCCCTCGCTAGTAGTTTCGTACACTCTCCGTATAGAGTGTATTTCTGCCATAAAAGGCTTCTCAGCAAAAATTCATTTGCTTTGCAGGTGCCATTTGGAGTCTGTAGATTCCGTGTGGAGACCGGCACGGTAGTGTCTAGGCCTCTCACTACGAGCCAAAGGACTACAGACACATCACCCTTTCGTCCTTTGCACTCAAAACTTTCGAGAGCATAATCAGCGACTACCTTTCCACAACTATTGATAGCACCCTTATCTCCAGCTATCAGCATGCTTACACCAAGGTCAAATCAACAGAAACTGCGCTTCACAGCCTAGTCTCTATCATTGAAAAATCGTTGGGTGAAAAGGATTACTGTCTTGTGACCTTCCTTGACATTGTAGGGGCTTTTAACAATATAAGTCCGAAGGCCATTAACACCGCTGTTACTAATCTGGGCATAAGCAGATCCCTAACTGGACTAATCGATCAACTATTACGGGGGAGGAAAATATCTTCATCACTTGGCACGGTTGATTTATCAACCTATGTCACAAGAGGAACGCCTCAGGGTGGAGTTCTCTCACAGCTTCTATGGAACTTCACTGTCAACTCGTTGCTAAGAGACACATGCTGGGGGGCGGGAAGATAGTGGCATATGCAGACGATTTAGTCATTGCATACAGAGGCAAATTCCTACAAACTCTGTGTGACTTGATGCTACTGTAGCACTGCGTGAAGTGTCGGCATGGTCCTCTCGTTGCGGACTTAGTATCAACCCCAGAAAAGTGGAACTCGTTCTCGTTATTTTATTTTATTTTATTTTATTTTATTTTATTTTATTTTATTTTATTTTATTTTATTTTATTTTATTTTATTTTATTTTATTTTATTTTATTTTATTTTATTTTATTTTATTTTATTTTATTTTATTTTATTTTATTTTATTTTATTTTATTTTATTTTATTTTATTTTATTTTATTTTATTTTATTTTATTTTATTTTATTTTATTTTATTTTATTTTATTTTATTTTGTTTTATTTTATTTTATTTTATTTTATTTTATTTTATTTTATTTTATTTTATGTTATTTTATTTTATTTTATTTTATTTTATTTTATTTTATTTTATTTTATTTTATTTTATTTTATTTTATTTTATTTTATTTTATTTTATTTTATTTTATTTTATTTTATTTTATTTTATTTTATTTTATTTTATTTTATTTTATTTTATTTTATTTTATTTTATTTTATTTTATTTTATTTTATTTTATTTTATTTTATTTTATTTTATTTTATTTTATTTTATTTTATTTTATTTTATTTTATTTTCTTTTATTTTATTTTATTTTATTTTATTTTATTTTATATTTTTTGTTTGTTTTATTTTTTCTCTTTATTAATAAATGTATTTTTCGAACACCCTTCTTTCTTGATGATTAATATTTTCCTACTTCAACACTTCCGCAGTTCATCAATTAAAATCCTAAAAGTCGTTCGCCATTAATCGCCAATTTTCAGCTGCCCCTTCACACAAACTTATGTAAGAATGTATGCGACTAACTGCCTCCCACCCTCTCATTACACTTGGTGGCCTTTTGGCACATTAACAGCCATTAAATGAGTGCAAAACATAAGCAATAAATTTCCATGCTGAGCGAACTACCAC
>CAXKVI010000523.1:7500-15000 GCA_964058755.1 Campiglossa producta | reverse complement strand
TTTTATATTATTTTATTTTATTTTATTTTATTTTATTTTATTTTATTTTATTTTATTTTATTTTATTTTATTTTATTTTATATTATTTTATTTTATTTTATTTTATTTTATTTTTTTATTGTTATTATTTTTATTTTTTTCTTATTTTTTTATTTAAGTCAATTTTATAATTTTATTTTATTTAAATTTTTTATTGATTTTTTTTTTATTTTATTTTACTTTCCGAACTCACCCGCACAATTCTAACATCTTCGTGACGCGTTTCTGTATCCGTACTCAAGTCATGCTCGCCCAAACGCACATAAGCCCTGCAAACAAAAAAGCAACAAAATTTGAATCCTACTTCGCACCTCCTCCTCAACTCCACTTACAAATCATTACGTATGCAATGCGCTGCTGTAACAACATGTCGCGCTGTCACCAGCGTGCCACCACATTTGAATGGCGACGACGAAGAACCATCCGGGTAGGCCAATAACACCGCCCATGGCCATGCGCCCTTCTTACTCACTTCGCCGCCCACAATTTTCTTATACGAATTGTGTGTGTAACCACAACCCTCTTCCAAGGTGAGTGGACGTCTCGGCGTCTCATTCGAATTGAGCACCACAACAGGCGCTTTCGTAACAGTACTCTCCGATGTTGGACAGCACGCAACTGAGCGAGAACCACCGCACAAACGATTCGAAGCACGTAGATAATCGGCAAACTCAGGATCATTTGATTTGGCGTAAAGCTCTGAAACAAGCTGTGGACACTGGGCAATGGCTGGAAAACGAAATATTATAAAAGAATGAAATGAAGTGTCTCTAACTAAAGGTGTTTTTTACTCACGAACACAAACTCCATTGCGTAATTTCGGATCTCTACACGCATCACCAGACAAACGATCTGCAACATTGGCTGGCGCTTCTGTCGTACCTAAGATTTCTGTGGTGGGTCGAGATGTTGTTACAAGGCTTGGTTGATTGCGTGGTGGTGTTGGCTGCAATATCACAGGCGCTGAAGTGGTTTGGGGTAGGAAGGGATTACCGGGACGTTGTGTGACTGGGATTTGGTTTTGGGGTTGGGGTTGTGGTTGACGTTGAGGGCGTGGTTGAGGTTGCGGTTGTGGCTGAGGTTGTGGTTGCGGTTGTGGGCGCACTTGTGGTTGTTGTGCTGGCGGATTTACTGGGCGAGAGCAGCAAACCTGATATATAATATAAAAATTTTGAAAACAGATATAAAATTTGGTCCTGAAAGGACTTATTTAGTTTTAAGTATTAAAATTACCACTGGATTTCCATTCACACTCCTGGTGCCGCACGCTCGTTGCGAAGTTATCACATAACGTTCGGCTTGATTACGAGTTCGCACATTGAAGACGTTCGCTATTTGTGGACAATATGTGAGTTGCACGCAATAGCCGTAATAATTCTCTGGTGTAACACAGTTGTATTGGCCTGAAAGACCATAACAGAGTAGTTTTTAGAGTTTTTCTATACAAAATAATGTCAATTTAACAGGTCTCGAATTAATTTAACGTCAAACAGGTTGTTATAATGTATTATTTACATGATCAATGTGCGACTCATGTCATTTTAACATGAAAATGGTTTTAGATTACATTAGATTAACAGTGTTTTACAGGGTTGCCACCTATCTCTTTTTTGTTTTAACTATTTATTGAGTAGGATATGCCAATATGGGTATCAAATGAAAGGTACTTGCGGCGATATACCAGCTAAAATATTTTCAGATAGAGTTGCCACCTTATCGCAGTATATTTGTATATGCGGTACTATCTCTAGAGCCACTTGAAGGATTTTGATGAAATTTTTGGCATAGAGATAGTATGCGATTTCTAATCTAAGACTATCCACTTGGGCCGGTTTACAGGGTTGCCAGCTATCTCTGCTTTTTAAATTATGAACCAAGATATGCCAATATGGGCATGAAAGGAAAGCTATTTTCGTCGACATGCCAACTAAAATATTTTCAATTATGGCTGCCGCCAAGGGCTAACATTTTAGAGCATTGTATTTTTATATCATCATTAAGAGGTAGCTTTAGGATACTTTTGGGGCTGTTTTTGGATCATTTTGGGTTAAATTTTGGATCGTTTTGGGATAATTTTGTGGTTATTTTCGGATAATTTTGGGATCATTTAAGGGTATTTTTGGGATGATTTTGGGATCAGTTTGGGGTCATTTTCGGATAAATTTTGGATCATTTAAGAATCTTTTTGGGATCATTTTGGGGTCATTTTGGAAATTTTTGGGATCAATTTGGGTTAATTTTAGTATAATTTTGCGACCATGTTTGGATCATTTTGAGGCTATTTTGGGATAATTTTTGGATCATTTTCGGGTTATTTTTGAATAATTTTTGAGCCAGTACTTTATTTTAAGATTTCCTACTTGGATTTGCCACTTGAGATTGTTTATAAAGTTGCCACCTATTTGATATTTTTCGGAAATCTATTTTGAAAAGTTAAAGTAAAAATATTGAAAAAAAAATGTAAAAATCAAAAAACACCGAGTAAGCTCGGTCACCCAGGTACTGTTTTATTAACCTGATAAATTGCTATGACAATGTAGTATGTGCCCATGTTGATTCAACTATTTTCATATCAATTTAACGTGAAATCTATTCATTTTTTCATTTTCAATGTTAAAAATACATTTTTAGCCGAAAAGTAAAATTGACAAAGCATAAATGTTGATTTTAAATTAAACTTTTCTTTCGGTGTAAACATGTAGATATGTTTGTTATTTCAGGGAGCGTTGACTTAAGCTCTGGAGTGCCGCTAAAATCGCTTAAGTTGTCAAACGCCATTTAATGATGATGATAATATATTTCTAAATCATGCTCAATACTACCCTCATGTGTGCTGAAATATGGGCTTCAATTAAGCTGCCTTCCGATTTACAATACATAAAATTAGCACATAATTTTTAACTTAACCGTCAAGCGTTTTACTTTTTGATTGTTCCTGTTGCGGTTTTTCCCCGCAAAAAACCAAAACTTATTACCTTGAACTCCACTACGGCCAGCTATTCACCAACTGGTTTATTTATTGAACTTGCATGCAAGGTCTTAAGTGGTATGATCTACATATGTATATGTATGAGCTTCGTAACTCTGTAGGTAATATTGCATCTTCAGTTTGGCTTGTCAGTAAATGAAGGTCAATTGTTGATAACAAACTATTATTCGATAACTCAATGACCGTGGTTGTGTGAGGCTTCGCAGCACATCCAAATGTTATAAGCAGCCAAATTTGAAATGTGCGCTTTATTTCAAGATAACTATACATCCAGCAATATAGTTATCCGAAAAAAACATTCACTTTCATATGTAACTTAGTAACTCGGTGATCGAGCTTGCTCGGTGTTTTCGATTTTTTAATTTTTTCCAATATTTTTACTTAAACTTCTCAAAATAGATTTCCGAAAAAATATCAAATGGCTGGCAACTTTATGAACAGCCTCAAGCGCAAATCCAAGTAGAAAACAAACAAAATCTCATTCAAATTGTTCAATGTACGCAGAAATAAATAAAAGGTGGGAACCCTAGGTGACAACTCATTTTTAAAACCTCATGGTTAGTATGCGGCTGAAAGTACCTTTGACACCCGCATTGGCATACCTTGCTCAATATTTAAGAAAAAATGATATAGGTGGCAACCCTGTGAACTGCCCCAAGTGGCAACACCAAAGAGGACAGTCTTAAAATCAAGCATACTATCCTTATGCCAAATTTCATCGAAATCGGCCAAGCTTTTCACAATGCTCGCAAAATTGTCCAAAATGACTCTAAAATTATCCCAAAACTATTCCAAAATGGCCCAAAAATGATCCTAAAATGATCTTAAATTTACCCCAAAATGATCCCAAAATGACCCTAAAATGATTCCAAAATTATCCCAAAATGACCCCAAAAAGACGCTTAAATGATCCCAAATGATCTGAAAATGAGCTCAAAATTATACCAAAACGATTCAAAATTAAATCCAAAATAATCGCAAATTAGCCCCAAAAAGACTCCTAAATGATCCCAAAATGGCCCTAATATGATCCTTAAACGATCCCAAAATGATCCGAAAATGACCCCAAATTATTCCAAAATGGCCCAAAAATTATACAAATATGATCCCAACATGATCTTAATTTTAAACTTACCCCAAAATGATCCCAAAATTACCCTAAAATGATTAAAAAATTATCTCAAAATAACCCCAAAGTTATCCCAAAATGACCCCAAAAAGACGCTCCAATGATTCTAAATGATCTGAAAATGAACTCAAAATTATACCAAAACGATTCAAAATTAAACCCAAAATGATCTCAAAATAGCCCCAAAATTATTCCAAAATTACTCCTAAATGATCCCAAAATGACCCCAATATGATCCTTAAATGATCCCAAAATAATCCGAAAATTACCCCAAAATGACCCCAAAATGACTTCAAAAAGACGTTTAAATGATCCCAAATGATCCGAAAATGACCTCCAAATTATCCCAAAACGATCCCAAAATTACACCTAAATGTTCCCAAAATGATCCTTAAATAATCCAAATATGATCCCAAAATGACCCCAAAACATACAAATACAATACGGTGAAATGGTAACCCTGGGCGGCAACCTTACTTGGAAATATTTTAGTTGGCATGTCAGCGAAAATGCCGTTCCTTTGATACCCACATTGGCATATCTTGCTCCATAATTTAAAAAAAAAAACGGAGATAGGTGACAACACTGTAAACCGCGCCAAGTGGCAACACCCAAGTGGATAGTCTTGGAAATCGCATACTATCTCTACCGAATTTCGTCAAAATCGGGCAAGCGGTTCTCGAGATGGTACCGCATATACAAATACACAGCGATAAGGTGGCAACCCTAGGTAGCAAAAAAAATATTTTAGTTGGTATGTCGCCGAAAAAATTTTTAAACCCTCATAAGCTCTAACACCCAAGTGGATAGTCTAAGAATCGAGCATTGGGTCGGAACGAGAAAAGGTGGACTTACGCCACTTATACTTTAAGGGGCTCATATATGTATGGGTCATTCCATAACAAGTCGTCTAATAATTCGTATTATTAAAAAATTTGTACACTTAAGTCACGTATAATGAGAATGAGCAACATCGGTTGATAACCACGCCCATTTTTGTAAATAGTATCAAAAAAGTCAGACCTGCAAATTTCTCTGCTTTATAACTACAAAGCTCAACAACCGCCTTGGCGGCGAATAGCTCAGAACCGGCTAGCCGATTGGCTTGTACGTTGCCAGCAGCTACTTGTTGTAAATATTCTCAAATTTTATATTCAAAAAATTCCTTTCACACAGTGCAATTAAGTTATAAATAAGTACATTCAAATTTGATGATGATTCTAGTTTTGATTACTACAGAACAGAGAGCGTAATAATTATGAAACATGTACATTAGACTGTCCTAAAAATCCAAATTGTTGTAATTGTTGGCCATTATGCATCAAAAATACGGGTATCAAATGAAAGGTGTTCATGAGAGCATGAATGTAGTGTAGTGTTTCATCACGATATCTCAATCCAAAACATGAATAAAATTTATCTGAATTTTTCTTACTTGAATAACTAAATGTTACTCATACGCCGTGTATGAACTAGAAAAAATGTACTACAATTGCAAAATTTTAAGGTATGCACAATTATTTTTGCTAGAAAACTTAATGTTACGCTATCTACTCAAATACTTTTGAAAATGCAATGTCCTTTTCTCGCGTATACTTTTTTTTCAAAGGATCCTGTTGTCCTCATAAAAATTCAAATGGTGGAGATTTGTTACAAAGTTCTTTATATATGGGCAAAATATTAAAATCATGTAATTTTTGAAGCCTTAATGTAGTTTTTTGCGAGCTGCTAGCGAAATAAAGACTTCATTCAAGAAATTACTGGATGTGCTCTAGTTTTCAAAATTGGGGTCAAAAACCTCTTTTTCATAGGTTAGGCCATATGTATTTCGCTCCATAAATTTTTTGCAGTTTGTCCTATCAACTTGATGTTGATGGCGTTGAAATGGTGTGATTCCACCGCTTCAACTGAGTATACCACCTGCTAACCCATCTTGATAAATGTCAGAGAAATTGATAAAATAATGTAAAATTTGTTTTATTACAACTTTTATTGACGTTTTCTTTAATGATTTGTTAACTGGTGTATATATAAACTATTTTGAAAAGATCTCTAGCTTTTTCTCTTTTGAACGACATTTAACTTTTTTAAATCCAAATAGACGTTCCTAGGATATTCTAGTATAGATTCTAGTATAGATGCTCGATTTGACACGGTTGCACTTCATTTTCTTCACTTAATTTATGCTAGATGCCTTCGTTTGTTGTAACTTTTATGTAACTATAATATTAGTTATTATTATTAATTTTTTTTTTTTTTTTGCAATTTTTTTTTTTTTTTGTGAGAAAAATCACCCACCTTGAGAGAAAACGGCAGCCGGTAGCGCCACCGCAAATGCTACTAGAACTATAGCTGTTTGCAATTTGAACATTTTAAATTTGTTTGTTACTACTACGCTTAGTATATTTGTAAATATTCTAGAGACACAAAATATTTTTAGCACTTATGAATCATTGCTTCGTTCAAACTTGAAAATTAAAATTAAATTTTTTTTTTTTTTTTTTTTTTTTTTTTAATTCACACTCAAAATCACATATATTTGAAATTTTCGTAATTTTTTCACGTCTTCACTTGCAAACTGCAAGCACTTGCTATAATCACGCCGCTTAAACTTCCGACTGCGTACGTGCTCAATTTAGAACTATTTTCGAAAATCACGCGCAAATCTATAACAAGCCACTGGTTTAGCTTAAATGCTTTAAAGCTAAGCGCAATTTTTTTTTTGTCTAGTTAATAAGCGAACTTGTAATCCGCTCGTTGACATTCGCATAAATAAACTGTTTGAGCCGGTTCGTATTTACTTTATTTTATATATTTATTTATGAGCGCCGCAAATTTTTTTTAAGCAGTGAACAACTCAAATAAGCGCCCAACTGGGCTGACCAGTAGCCAAGCTGGTTGAGTGAAGCGCAGCAGCGTATTTGCTAGGAATTCACGTCGGTTTGTGTGAAGGTGTGCGTGATTTGGTGCGTAAGCTATTGATTGACAATTTTATTAATAACTTGAACTTGGCGCAAAAAAAATGCTGAGAAACAGTAGTCAAGTGAGAAGAAATATTTGTAGAGTGCTCAAACAAATAAATTATTATTAGCTCACACTTTACACTCTTCGTATTTTTAGAATTCTAATTACAATTACTTATAACAATTACTAATTTTCGGCGCTCTTAGCTCATACGATAAACTTCAGTGCTTTATACTCTCATATAGAAGATACTCTCGAACGAAAGACTGAGAACACGAACTTACTCTGTTGCTGATTTATACAAAAGTGAAACACCGTAGTAATTACAGTTATTAAACAACAAACAAAGCACTTACACACATATGCATATTTATATTTT
>CAXKVI010000523.1:0-2500 GCA_964058755.1 Campiglossa producta | reverse complement strand
CATTAATGGAGATAAATTATATATACCGTTTTGTTAACACATCACGCCTACTTGTCCGAAAGACGAAGCTACACAGTAAGAAATTTTAGTTAAAATATGCAAATTTGTAAGTGATTGTTGAAACTTTTTTTTATACATTTGGTAAGTCAGAAATGTTGTATAATTTTACTTTTATTTTATTTTTCCTAGAAATTAGTTAAAAATCCATATTTTCAGAAAAAATTAATTTTAAAGTTGGCTTTTTTTTTTTTGTCTAAAAAGTTTGTAAAATTTTTCCTTTATTTTTCACCAAAAAATAAATTTAAAGTTGACTTTTATTTTTATTTTTTGGTCAAAATAGTTAAAATTTAAATTAAATTAAACGCTGATTTTTATATTTTTTTTGTCAAAAAAGTTGGTTAAACTTTTATTTTTTTAGTGAAAAATTATTTTAAAGCTGACTTTAGTTAAAATTTGACACTTATCTTTCAAGTCATTATTTTCTTATTATTATCGGCTCATAGTTTTAAAGTTGGCATTTTTTTGTTTAAAAAAGTTGGTAGAATTTTACCTTTATTTTTCACCACCAAAATAAATTTAAAGTTGACTTTTATTTTTAATTTTGGTCAAAATAGTTAATGTTTAGTGAAGTAAATTAAAAATCCATATTTTAAGTAAAAAATAATTTTAAAGTTGGCCTTTATTTTTTTTGTCTAAAAACTTGCAAAATTTTACCTTTATTTTTCATGACAAAAAAAAACGTTTAAGTTGACTTTTATTTTTATTTTTCGTCAAAACATTTAGTTAAAACTGGACACTTATTGATTTTAATTAAAAATAATTTTAAAGCTGATTTTTTGATTTTTTTGCCAAAAAAGTTAAAATAGCTCTTTATTTATTTTTTTTTTGTCAAAAAAGTTGGTTAAATTGTTATTTTTATTTTTTTAGTGAAAAATTATTTTAAAGCTGACTTTCAAAAAGTTAGTTAAAATTTGACACTTATCTTTCAAGTCATTATTTTAGAGTCAGTTCATAATTTTTAAGTTGGCTTTTATTTTTTTCACCACAAAACAAAAGTTTTAAAGTTGACTTTTATTTTCATTTTTTGTTAAAATAGTTAGTTAAAACTGGACACTTATTCTATGAATAAAAAATAATTTTAAAGTTGATTTGTGTTTTGCCAAAAAACGTTAAAAACAACTCTTTAATTATTTTTTTTTTTTGTCAACACTTTGCCTATTTTTGGTCAAAAAAGTAACCAACAAATGTTATTTTTATTTTTTTTAGTAAAAAATTATTTTAAATTTAGAAAAGTTAGTTAAAATTTTACATTTATCTTTCAAGTCATTATTTTAAAGCCGGCTCATAATTTTAAAGTTAGCTTTTATTTTTGTGTTTTGTCTAAAAAGTTTGTAAAATTTTACCTTTATTTTTCACCACAAAAAAAAAAAAGTTTTAAAGATGACTTTTATTTTTATTTTTTGTCACAATAGTTAGTTAAAACTGGACACTTATTGTTTTGAATCGAAAATAATTTTAAAGTTGATTTTTTTTTGCCAAAAAAATTAGTTAAAACTTTACCCTCAGCAAATCTCGAGACCAACCACGAAAAAATATAAAAAACTAGATTTCTTCTATTAAAAAAAAACTATTTCAAAGTATTTTGTTTACTTGGATAGTGTATACATATTGCGCCATATAAAACTAGCTTCAGTTTATAAGACATAAAAAAGCTATAAAATAAGTAAATAAAAATCCATATTTACAAAGAATTAAAATTTCCATCTAATGTCTATAAAATCACTCATTATTATATTTTTGCAAATTTGGTTAATTTATGACTAAAACAAGTTTATATCTAGAAGTTTTTACAAAATACAATTTAAACTAGACTAATTTTTGCTTTTGTGGTATTTAACATTAATTTATATGCTAGCGGCTTCGGCAGGTCATCATACTAACGCATGTATTTGGTTAAACCCAATGTAACGTAGTTTTATGATGCATAAACTAATTCAAAGAGCCATTCCATAACAAGGTTGAAATAGGGCCTTATTATGTATGGCGAACGATAGCTCAGACGAACAATTCGTCTGCTCACAATATCGCGTAGCTATCTCATTATCTGTCATTTTCGTTCGCTCCATAGCTTTTTTTAAATATTTTCGACTTTTCTTTGACATAAAAAACAAATATGAAAGAAAATGCGATTTTGTGAGCAGGCGATTCGTTCGTCTGGGATATCGTTCGTCATACATATTGAGGCCCATACTTTTGCGTAGATGACTTTCGATAATTTTTATTTAGTTGAAATTACAAATCAATAAGAGGTCATATACAACTATTGACCAGTTCTGCATAAAATGACTCGTTCAGTGCGTGAGCTTGCTCTTGATAATGAATTCGATTACGAGTCTTTAAAAACTTTGAATGCATACTAAGTGCGGTTGAAAAATTATTCATGGGCAATGCAATCACCAATTTTTGGTTTTATAAATTCACTGACGAATATGGCTGCAAA
>CAXKVI010000522.1:0-24772 GCA_964058755.1 Campiglossa producta | reverse complement strand
AGGACACTTTGCGCCCCGTATTAAATTAAACAAAAATATATATATATATACGGGACAGGTGTTCAAAATACAGGACTGTCCCGTATAATACAGGAAGGTTGAACACCGTAGTCATAGGTGAATACCGTTGGGTTAGTGGGGCCACCTCCTACCCTTGTTTCCAGAAATGTTTGCAATGAGCTTTCATTGTAGCGCCTGCTAAAGCGTTTCACTGCCGCAAGATAGTTTTGTTGCAAACCTGATTAATAGTATCCGACCGAAGCAGGCGTTTTTGGCCGAAGCCGTAGGCGAATATTCGGCATAAAAAACTTAATTAATTTTGTTATAAAAATAAGCCTTTGTAATGCCTCCACGGACCACCTTCAGCTTACTGAAAGCCGATTATTTCTTATGACAAAAAACACAACCCGATCGCTGTTGGACTGAGACGAAATGAGGCAAGTTACTTGTTTATTAAATTAAAAAGAAAAGAATTTATTGCAGTGTTGTGTGCTTTACAAGTAGAACTTAAGGCATAAGCCGCTACTACTAAATAGACGGATACATACTTTTGTATTCCTATTTAAGTGTGGATAAAGTAAATGAATTTTTATAAATTGTTTGCTTTATTGTGGATGGTTTTGAGAGTAGTATGGAAAGTACTCTCTCTTAGATACTCCAACGAGTTTGGAGTACTCTGACTGTAAGTATTCCTTGGTGAACCAGAAACGGAGCGAAGGTTGAAGTAGGGGATCCAGTCCTAGGACATCGCCAAGTTAATTGGAGCACATTTTTTATATGAAAAAGCATAACATTTGGAGTACGCTGATACTCCAATTGGGGTACTCTTTAGATATTGAACTGAGTACTCCCGATTTTAGCAGGAGCATTGCCTTTCCCACCGCGATATTCGAAAGTGATGACACTTTCGCATATTAAAAAAAACAGCATAAGTTATATTGCGGAACATTAGGTGGCGGCCGCCGTGGTGTAGCGGTTAAGTGTTCGGCCTTCTACACCAAGTCGTATACATTCAATAAAAAAATTTGGAACTAAGCATAGCGGGATGACCAAATTTGTATCATATAATTTTAGGTTCAAGTGGCTGGCTCAGAGGCATATTTAGGGCGGTTGTTATACCACCAACACTAGAAAAGTTAATACCGGGAATCTTTTATAATGAAAATCCCGAAAATCCCCGAATTTAACCGACACCATTACTCCTACTCGAACCATTGAGATGACTGGATGAGAGCCATCAAGTCCCTTACGTCCAGCTACGCAACCCGGCGTGGGCTATTTAGGAAGTGAACTCATAAACATTGCCTTATCGCGCCCCTTAATGCCAGGCAGTTGCAGATAAAGTGCTACCCCAGTTACTTCCTCTTCGTCATCTTTGCCACTCCTACAGCATTGTCGGTAGATTACATCTAGCGTTGCTGCGTGCCTTAACGCAGTGTCTGGTTAGTACCTCCAATTAATTTGTAGATTTCCGTCCTTCCTAGGGTGTCGAAATGTCGAGATCATTTAATATCCCATTTTGGCCAGGTTTGCTTGGATATTCGGCCCCTTGGGGATCGTGGCCATCTTTCGTTGGCCTGACGGATTGTGTGCTCCCTTATCATTATGTTGAATGTGGCAACTGATATACCTAAGCGTTCTTTACCCGAAAGTGCCCTGCCTAGAAAGTTTGTCTGTCGTAAAGATTCCCAGGACCCATGTGAGGTTCACGCACGCGGGTTCGGTTAGGCCATCTCTTGAATACATCGACGACAGTTGCACAGAGAAAGGATTTTAAGAATTTTTTCAGAGGGAATAAAAAATAAGAATGAAAAAAAAAAATCCGGAAGACTGTTTAGATTAGGTTTTTACGCAGTGCGTTCAAAATCGGTTGCTCCCATACAAGTTGTATGTGCATGAGACAAACTTGACAGAAAACTAACGGCGTGCGTTTACATATATTAGGTTAGGCTGTAACAAAGTGTAAGTTTTAAGTATCTCAAAAATCTCCTTTAATTGTTAGAATTTTTTTTTTGGCAATGCTGCGTACTTTTCTCCATATATCCCAAAATCCACATTTTTAGTTTTATGGAAACATATTCTTTTAACAGCCATTTAAGCTTTTCTAATGCTAGAAAAAAATTATTCTTCCCCCACCATATAAAAAAAACACTTTCCTTTCGGCAAGTATAACAGTATTACTACTTAAAAGTTAGTACCAGGAAAGCGATAATATGTTGAGCTGTCAAGTCATATAACCGATTAACTTTTTTGTGCTTGGGTTTAATATGGTATTTAACTACTTTATTTAGACGAATTTCAATTGATTAATCAGCCGGACTATTTGAGTCCTATTACTACTGAACATTTTACATATACATAAGTGAAAGCCAAGTGGTTAAGGATTTCATTTAATTTTCCAATCGGTAATTGTAGAAGACGTGATTTTCGTATTTACGTGTTTTGTCAAGCTTATTCCAGGAAAGACCCTCACACCGAAATATCTTCAGCTGACCGAAACAGTCACGCAAACATTCGATGCAAAACACACTTTCTTGTTCAAAAATAAAGCAGAAGGGGTGGAGAGGGGGGTGGGGAACATGATACGAAGAAATCAGCCTTGGTTACTTGGCGTTTTTTTTTAACTTACGCTCCTTTGTTAATGAGGCATGTCTCCCTACTCAGATTTCAAACGACCACCTAAAAGTTTTAGTAAAAATTTTATAAAAAAAATGTTATGAAAAATATTATAAAAAACATGTTATCAGTTTTTTTTAAATTTGGACATTTTTAATATTTTTTTTAATTTTAGTTTAAAGCTTGATCTTTTTCCATTAAAATGATACCTTTTTTGTGATGGACCTCGAAAATTTCTTTAATGAATTGTTAACTTAAACAAAAAAAGCCCACCATAATATTAAATTATTTTTTATTTTTATCATGAAATGATGTGTAATGGGCGAATTTAAGCTGTAAATTTTAACAAAGAAATCGGACACCATATCAAATCGGAAATTAAAAAAAAAAATCCGTAAATTAAGTGCATTTTATGTGCTTTTTTTGTTTAAGATAATAATTCGTTGAAGAAATTTTCGAGGTCCATTACAAAAAAGGTATTATATAGGAAAAAGATCAAGCTTTAGATTAAAGTAAAAAAAAAAAATATTAAAAATGTCCAAATTTGAAAAAATTGACATTTTTTTAATAAACTTTTTACAAATAAATTTTTTTTGATAAGTGCCCCTGTGCAAGGCCGAAATTACGTAATCATGGTAGCTTGTAATTGTTGTTGCTTTTCCATCTTGTTCACTAAAAAATAAGCCACAGAATAATTTAAGAAAAATTATTCACAAACCGTCAAAAGTCCACCAAATTTTCAAAGATTTTCAAATTAATGACCACAAACATATAACAATTACATTTTTTTTAAACTTATATTCGAAAATTTCGAAAAAATACTTTAGAAAACGGTTTCCATGTTCCTTCTTAGCACGTCAATTACATGACTTCTAATTTAAGGAAAAAAAGGCTTACATAAAAACAAGTATTAGACTTCCTTACTTGGCTGTAAACCCGAACATTAAACCGAACAGTAAATACCCAGCGGTAGTTTTCATATGATTTTCGAAATTTTCCATTTCGGAAGTGGGCATGGTTGGGAAACGATTTCGTCCAATTACATCAGGTATACTCCCTATTATGCTAGTATACATACCTTGTACCAAATTTCATCGTTCTACCGTAACCAGTTTTAAAGTTATGACCCGTGAAATGCCTCCCTGATATGCCTCCCTGAAAAGTGGGCGGTGCTGCGACTACTTTAAAAATTTAAAAAAAAATCATAATACAATGACAAACCCCCATCCTACAAAACTATATCAATTTAGCCATTTCCGTTGCCGATTTATGTCAACTTAGGTGATTTTCGAAGATTTCGATATCAAAAGTGGGCGTGGATGGAGGGCGATTTTAATCCAATTTCATCAGGTATACTCCCAACGATACTAGCATGCTTTGTGACAAGTGGGCGGTGCCACGCCCCTTTTAAAAAATTTATAGAAAAATCGTAAGAGGGGGCGTGGCTATCATCCGATTTCAATAGCAACCTACCTTGGCCAGAAAGAACCCTGACGGACGGACATGGCTTAATGAACTTTTTTTCCAACCTAAGAACTTTCTTATATGAAACTCTTTATCCATCTAGATTATTTTGTGCAGTTACGTAGTACCGTTATATGGACAAAATTATAATACCCTTGTACTAGTACTAGTACGCTGGGTATAAAAATTGCGAATTCAAACCCGTATATTTCGGTAACCATCCAATATTTATACGCGACCTTTGGGTAATATTTTGTTTCTTACATAGCAGATCACTTTCACCAAATTTCATTATAACTGATTTTTAGGTGGTCCGCTTGATGAATTTTACCCCATATACCAATTTACAAACATAATAGGTACACAGGAGCGGATTCAGGGGCGATGAAACAAGACCTTGGAAAGAAAACTAAACTGCAACCGTTACTTTAATCCGAAAATAAGGGAACTGAAATCGTTTCTACCCGATGAATCGTTTGTAGTTATTTTTGTAAATATTTTTTAAAAAATTTTGAGGTTACTGTTTTCAAAAACGAAAAGCTAGAGCATTGATATGTGCGTATTCTACTAAGTGGGCGTTCTTTCTGTAACAGTTCATTACTGAATAGTAATTAGGCAAGCATGTATTACCATTGCTGATGGATGGCTAGTTAGCTCGCTACCGACTTCATGCTTGAGATTAATCATTCCGTAAACACGAAAACTTAAATAACAACAAGTTTTGCGTAAGTTGGCCTTGGTTGTATGAAGACTTAATTTTGGCTTATTTGATAGTCCTTGACTAGGAGGTGGTTTAGTGCTTAGACCCGAATGTTGGTGATGTGTTCCTTAACATAAGCACTAAATAACTACAGCCGAGTATGCAAAGTTTGCCCATAGATTTCTTCTCTTATCAAAAGGTTGACCTACTTACTGACCGTGGCCCCTATCTCTTCATACAGATTATTTTATTCTATCATTCGATATTTCTCCAACAATAATACCTCAAATTTATATTTCTACAGTTAGAGATATTGGATATAAATATAGTTCCGATCGAAGACCGTTAAGGCGTGTCGCACGAGGCCAAAGTTTATAATATGTAAGGCTTTCGATCTTGTGTGATTTCACAAGTATGTATCCAGCTCATGGTGAATAATGTAATTAGTCTGAATATAAAGTTATCTGGGACATTCCATCGTGACTCCTGGGACATTTGACTCGAGAGCTTAGTCAACTTTGACTTAATAAACTGACATTGGGATTTCAATTGCTATGACATATATTTATCCACAATACAATAAATGCATTAAAAGAATTGGCGAAATAACAACAAATAGCTTTATAACTACGCAGTAAGTGAGTGTGACTCCTGGGAAACCGAAAAATCCCTTTGTTGCACCTTTGTGAGCACGAAAACGAATTTTAGCTTTACAGTTCAACTTTGAACTACAAGTTGTATATGATCGAAAGTACATACTACATAGTACCATATTCTTTAAAAATAAGATCAGTATTAGCTTTTAGAACTTTTTACAAAGGTTAAAGAGTGTGACTCCTGGGACATTTTCCCGTTTGTTCGTGATACAATTTTTAAGTTTTTTCAGTATTATCCATGCAGTTCCTTAAAAATTTAGCTATGCAACTAGTTACCCCTAACCCATGATAATAAAAAGATCTTTATTGTAAAGTTCTGTCAGAGCAGTGAGAGTTTATGGCATTTTAGAAATTTGGTACTTTTCCTCTTTTGGGTGGAATGTCCCATCTTATAAATTTAAACGAGCTAAACTTGTATATATATATTTATATATTTGTATATCCGGACTATCTCGGGAACCGCTTGACCGATTTAGATACAATTTTGAATAAAGATAGTATGATTGATTCTTAGACTATCGACTTGGGGTTGCCACCTGGAGCGGTTTAGAGGGTTACCACCTATCTCAATTTTTTTAAATTTTGTAGCAAAATATGCCAAAATGGCTATCAAATAAAAGGTATTTTCAGCGACATGCCAACTAAAATATTTTCATGTAGGGTTGCCACCTAGGGTTGTCACCTTACCACAGTGTATTTGTATATCCGGAATATCTCGGGAACCGCTTGATCGATTTGAATGAAATTTGGCATAAAGATAGTATGATTCATTCTAAGACTATACACTTGGGGGTTGCCACTTGGGGGTGTACAGGGTTGCCACCTATCTCAATTTTTTATATTATGGAGCTGGATATGCCAATATGGGTATCCAATGAAAGGTATTTTCGCCGACACACCAACTAAAATATTTTCAAGTAGGGTTGCCGCCCAGGGCCCATTCTACCGTGTTGTAATTGTATTGTATATCTTTGGGATCATATTTGGATTATTTTGGGATCATTTTGAGTTCATTTAGGGGTAATTTTGGGATAATTTTGGGGCTATTTTTAGATCATTTTGGGTTCAATTTTGGATTCATTTGGGACAATTTTGGGGTAATTTTCGGAAAATTTTGGAGTCATTTTGGGATAATTTTTGGGTCATTTTGGGAAAATTGATGGTCTTTTTGGGGTCGTTTTGGGATTATTTTAGGATTATTTGGGGATCATTTTTGGATCATTTTGGCGTCATTTTGGGGTTATTTTGGAATCATTTTTGAGTCGTTATGGGTTCAATTTCGGATCATTTTTGGAACATTTAAGGGTCTTTTTGGGATAATTTTAGGATTATTTTGGGATTATTTTAGGGTCATTTTGGGATCTTTTTAGGTAAGTAAAGTTAGCGCTAAATTGATAGCACCAGGGTAACCCAGGTACTACGTTTTATGAAACTCTGCAGAACTTTAATCGTTTCCAACCACTAGAGTTCGCCCAGTGGTTGAAATTCAACTACAAAACCTTATTTTATTTCCTACCTTTTTGCTATTTCTTAAATTTGCCTTTCTTTTCCATATTTTGTATATTTTTGGTTTCTATACATTCCTATTCATTTTGCCTTTTCCTCCCTCTTTACATCATTCAGTAATATAGTTTCAGTGTTAATAATTATTTATTCTTCTTAGGTCGTCTTCATACGTATTTCTTTCCTTTCCTTTCCTCTCCTTTCATCTCAATTTATTCTCTTTGCTTTTCTTTCCTTCTCTTCCCTTTTATTTCCTTTCCTTATCTTCTCCTTTCTTTTCCTTTTCTTTCCTTTTCTCTTCTTTCCTTTTCTTTCCTTTTCTCTTCTTTCATTTCATTTTATTTCCCTTCTTTCTTTCTTTCTTTTTTGTTCTTCTCTGTTCTTCTTCTTTCTTTTCGTTTCTTTTATATTCTTACCTGATCCTTCTTTCCATTTCCATTACATTCCTTTTTTCCTTTTATTTTCTTTTTCTTTCCTTTTCTTTCGTTTCCGTTGCTTTAGTTTCCTTTCATTTTATTCATTTTTTTTCATTTCATTTCTTTTCTTTTATTTTTTTCTTACCTTTATTTTCTTTCACTTTTTTTCTTAAATTTCCCTTCCTGTCACTTCGTTTCCTTACCTTTCCTTTCCTACCGTTTCCTTATTTTCTTTTGTTCCTTTCCGCAACTCCTTTGCTTTTCTTTTTCTTTCATTCATTTCCTTAACTTATTTTTTTTAGCTTTTCATTACCTTTCTTTCCTTTATTTTTCTTTCTTTTTATTTTCATTTATTTTCCATACCTTCTTCCTCGCTACCTTTTCTTTCCCTTCTTTTTTTCTTCATTCCTTTCTTTGTCGTTCTCCTTTTGCTTTTCTTTTCCACTGCTTTACCTACATTACATTTCCTTTCTTCCCTTCCTTTTTTCTTTTCCATTCCTTTCCTTTCCCTTTGATTTTTCTGTCATATTTTCCGTTCCGTACCTTAACCATTTATCCATCCCTTTCCTTTCCTATTATTTTCTTAATTTAATATTTTATTTATTTCATTTTGTTTTATTTTTATTTATTTTATATTATTCCCTTTCCTTTCATTTCCAACAAATTTTATTTTTTTACTTTCAATCACTTTTCTATTTCTGATTTTACTTTTTTTTTAATTTTATCCATTTTATTTTATTTCACTAAGTCTAGCCACGAAGGGCCTTGTGCATGATCTAGCTTATTTGTGCTTTTTTTTTTTTTAAATTTGCTTCTCTGAATCCCCACGCACAGATTTTGTGTTTTGTAAACACTGTTTGTACCTAAGCTCAATAAAGTTGACGCGCTGGCTCATGTTATCTTATTGCTGCCAACAAAACAACTCACCCTACTGCAATGAATGCAAACACAACAATGCAAGTGGTCATACCTACATACATACACCCATAACAGCGGCTCTATAAAGCGAATGCGTGTATATCACATGTAGTGGTGTGATTTTCAAATCATATTATAATTAATTTTTTTAAAAATCTTTGAAACTTTGGTGGACTTTTGACCGTTTGGGAATAATTTTTCTTAAATTATTCTATGTTTTTATTATTAGTGAACAAGATGGAAAAGTAACAACAATTACAAGCTACCATGATTACGTAATTTCGGCCTTGCTCAAGGGCACTTATCAAATGGCTTTGTGTTTAGAAATTTTTCATCACCTTTTGTTGGTCATCGAACCAAGAACCAAGGGGATTAGGAATTTCTAAGCCCGCAGTGTGTACCTCTTACACCAAGCTGCGTTGAAATTATTGCCAGCTTATATCCATCATGTTCACTTAGTATGTATTCATTTTATTTGTTTTTTGTTTTTATACTACCTTATCGACAACTAGAGCGACATCAATCGGCCGCCATTTATACTAGCAGTGTCAAGGATTTTAGTGCATCCCGTGATCATTTTACTGACAGCTGCAGCTTATTTTCACAGGGTGGCTTTTTTTCGCTGTGTCCTGCGATTAATATGTATGTATGTTATGAGTTTGTGGTCATTAATTTGAGAATCTTTGAAACTTTAGTGGACTTTTGACCGTTTGGGAATAATTTTTTTAAATTATTCTATGTTTTTATTATTAGTGAACAAGATGGAAAAGTAACAACAATTACAAGCTACCATGATTAAGTAATTTCGGCCTTGCTCAAGGGCACTTATCAAATGGCTTTGTGTTTAGAAATTTTTCATCACCTTTTGTTGGTCATCGAACCTTGGAAATTACGTAATCATGGTAGCTTGTAATTGTTGTTACTTTTCCATCTTGTTCACTAATAATAAAAACATAGAATAATTTAAGAATATTCCCAAACGGTCAAAAGTCCACCAAAGTTTCAAAGATTCTCAAATTAATGACCACAAACTCATAACATACATACATTAATTTTTTTAAATTTTTGGTTTGTTGTCGAACACTAGGGCTCTTGATAATCGACAAATCGATTAGTCGAATAATCGATTTCGACTAGTCGTTTCCAAAAATATTCGATTATCACTAATCGACTAGTCGAATAGTTGCTTTTGACTAGTCGATTACTCGTCTGAAGACCCGGGTAATAAGGCGGCAAATTTCTACTGTAATTCGCATGCATGTTTAAGTAGTATCTGCCATTTTCGCCAATTTATTTGCTTCATTTCTTTGAAATTTAAAAAAAATGTAACAGGAGCACAGAATATTTGTGTAGGTAGATATACAAAAATGAAATTTTGAAAAATGTATGTATGTTTGTAGCAATATTTGTATGTATGTAGATAAAAAAGTGTGAAAATTTTTTTTCATACTGCAAAATGTTCTATGTCAATATTATTCTTTCAGGTTTAAGTGCACAATGGAGGCATCTTTCTCTTATTCTACGTCGCCGTTTGAAAAAGGATAGTTGAAAGATTGATTCGTGGGGCAAAAAAAAAGAAAAAGTACATTCAATACACCTAATTTTCGAAAGAACTCAAAAATTACAAACATTACATAGAGCGTTTTGATGTATTACCAAAAATATACGAGAACATTAGAGTGCCAAAAAAAGTTCGACACTTTCTATCGGAATGATTAAGCTTGAGAATTTATTTTTTTTGTAGTAAAAATGCTTCTGCCGGCAAATGAAAGATATCCAATGAAAATAAAAACAAATTTGACATGTGAGAAATTATAAGCACCTGCAACTCTAGTGTCTTGGTTTCTGTATGAAAACTTTAGAATTGTAACAAACTTTTAAAATTGTTATTTGTTTCATGCGCTGCTAAGTGCTCTCCAATGCTGATGTTATGTCAGGCCGAGTTAAAATACAGGAGATGATTGAAACACGAGCTTTTAATCCAATTTAAGATTGTATAATTCCCCCTTTAAAAGTCGCTGGGAATTATTTGGAACGCATAATAATAAAAAAAACATGCTCGTAAAATTTCTGGAATTAGCGCTTTTCGAAATTGATTGAATAAATATTTTATAAATTTTAAGGAAACATTTAAGCACACGCTAATAAGTTGTTTTTAATATTTGACAAGTATCAGGAGCACAGAATTTCAATGTAAGCAATTATACAAAAAAAAATTCAATAAACTGGTATGTACAGATGGGGGTTGGTGGGGCAACTACTCCCACTGTTAAATTGCATTTCGAAAATACCGTTGTGTATAAGAAAAGAACTGAAAGCTAGTAGAATGCGTGTTTTTGAAGTTATTAACGTTAATATTACTATCAATATTACTGCAGTATTGCAGTCAAGTTACTTTATTGATGCTCTGATGCTGATACTTAAGAGATAATGGGGTCTATCAGCTATTCCGGCAGAGCTCCCGGCAGGAATAAAGTTAATAGAGTCAATAAAGTTAACATCGAATTTATCGAAACATACCGCCAAATTCCCTTAAAATCGTTGGAATTCCCTCAAGATCTGTTACATTTTCTCCCGCCGGGAGCTCCGTCGGAATAGCTGATAGACCCCAATATGCAACAATAATTTCGTACTTCATTTTCATGTAGCGACTCATGAGCTTGTGATGAGCAACAGATTGTCAACATTTTATTCAACACACCCCATATTTTTTATACGGGACGCTACTGAAATAATTTTCTCAAATTTTTGACAAGCGGCCATGTTTTTTTCAATAGTACAATATTTGTGACATAATTACATACTTACATAAAGAAATGCTGTCTCCAAACCCTGTAGGGAATTCATATAACTCCAAATCAATTATTATTATTTATTTTCATCCTAGCTGTTCATTGTACCATTGGTATAAATTAATAAAAAAGATCAATTGCTTTTTCGAAACCTTTTCTCAAATACCAAATATCTTCAGATTTCCATACATATAAGTACTTGTTTTAGTTAACTAATCAAATTTAGTTATGAGATATTAATAATAATTTATTTACGTTTTTGGTTTGGTTTTATCATGCATTCATACGTAGCTGTCCAGGCCTCAGTTAAGGTCGAAACCGGTGTTCTAAGCCAGATCAATGCTGACATCATACAAATTTTCAATGAAATCAAAAGCTGACTTAAAAAAGATACTTTTTTTATCTGAAATTCTAATCTTGGCTTTGGTCATAATGACGACAACCCGCCTAAGCGGTTTTTTGCCGTTTCGTATCAGAGCACGCCAATCATTCCTTTTTAGCGATAACTGACGCCAATTGGAAACTCCAAGGGAGTTTAAGTCATCCTTCACCTTTTGTTTCCATCTCAGTCGAGTGTGGTACCACAACGAAACGCTTGAGCTTGAGAAAAAACCTCCTCTTTGAGACGAAAAAATTTATGTGTCAAACATTAAAATCCGACAACAAATGCCAAAGATTTGAAGAAAAATGTAATTAGGCGACATCCAGGCTTGCCACAAAAAAATTTTTTTTTTTAATGTTTTTCAAAAACACTTTGTATGAGGGGAGGTACGGCCGTCTTTTTTTTGCCTGTAAGCCCGAGACGCTCTAATAAAAGTGCTATGAACACTGAAAAATAAAGAACTAATAGTTGACTTGGAGTTATATGAATTCCCTACAGGGTTTGCTGTGAGAACTTTTTTATGTGAGTAAATCTGTATTGTACGTTTGAAGAAAAACATGGCCGCTTGTCAAAAATTTTTTAAAATTATTCCAGTAGCGTCCCGCAAAAAAAATATGGGCTGTGTTCGAGCCGCGTTGATAGTAGCAGTGCTACTTTTTATGACAGAGCATCATGTTCTTCGGCAAAATTTCGCGCTTTCGTTTAACCCTGCTTTCATAACGTTATTTTTTACCCCTTAATTCATAACGATACGTCTCTCAGGCGTATGTTATAACCATATATCATGAAATACGAAACCTACTCTGCAAAATCAACCATCACTGCCAGGCTGTAAGTAACGACGGAGATAAATGCGAGTATGAGTTAGCTTAGAGAGTAATTGCGAGAGGGAGATCAATAAGAAAAAAGTCGATATGCCTCGAAGACGTACGTTATGGCAGCAGGGTTAATAAAATGTTGACAATATGTTGCTCATCACAAGCTCATCAGTCGCTACATGAAAATGAAGTATGCAAGTATTGTTGCATATTGGGGTCTATCAGCTATTCCGACGGAGCTCCCGGCGGGAGAAAATGTAACAGATCTTGAGGGAATTCCAACGATTTTAAGAGAATTTGGCGGTATGTTTCGATAATTTCGATGTTATCTTTATTGACTCTATTTCCTTTAGCTGATAGACCCCATTATCTCTTAAGTATCAGCATCAGAGCATCAATAAAGTAACTTGACTGCAATACTGCAGTAATATTGATAATAATATTAACGTTAATAACACGCATTCTACTAGCTTTCAGTTCTTTTCTCATACACAACGATATTTTCGAAATGCAATTCAACAGTGGGAGTAGTTGCCCCACCAACCCCCATCTGTGCATACCAGTTTATTGAATTTTTTTTTGTATAATTGCTTACATTGAAATTCTGTGCTCCTGATACTTGTCAAATATTAAAAACAACTTATTAGCGTGTGCTTAAATGTTTCCTTAAAATTTATAAAATATTTATTCAATCATCAATTTCGAAAAGCGCTAATTCCAGAAATTTTACAAGCATGTTTTTTTATTATTATGCGTTCCAAATAATTCCCGGCGACTTTTATATTAAAAAACCACATCAGCTTTTAAAGGGGGAATTATACAATCTTAAATTGGATTAAAAGCTCGTGTTTCAATCATCTCCTGTATTTTAACTCGGCCTGACATAACAGCAGCATTGGAGAGCACTTAGCAGCGCATGAAACAAATAACAATTTTAAAAGTTTGTTACAAATATAAAGTTTTCAAACAGAAACTAAGACACTAGAGTTGCAGGTTCTTATAATTTCTCACATGTCAAATTTGCTTTTTATTTTCATTGGAAATCTTCCATTTGCCGGCAGAAGCATTTTTACTACAAAAAAAAATAAATTCTCATGCTTAATCATTCCGATAGAAAGTGTGGAACTTTTTTTGGCACTCTAATGTTCCCGTATATTTTTGGTAATACATCAAAACGCTCTATGTAATGTTTGTAATTTTTGAGTTCTTTCGAAAATTAGGTGTATTTGAATGTACTTTTACTTTTTTTTTGCCCCACGTATCAATCTTTCAACTATCTTTTTGCAAACGGCGACGTAGAATAAGAGAAAGATGCGTACATTGCGCACTTAAACCTAAAAGAATAATATTGACATAAAACGTTTTGCAGTATGAAAAAAAATTTTCAAACTTTTTTATCTACATTCATACAAACATACATACATTTTTCAAATTTTCATTTTTGTATATCTACCTACCAGAGCTGTTAAAGAATTAAATCTTTTGCTCTTTGAAATCATAGTTTTTCTTCATTCAGTACGTGAAATTCTTTTCATCGTTGAAGAATTTAACTTCAATTTACGCATTCAGCAATTCTTTACAGAAATCATGATTTATAAATCCACCAAGTGTCAATTCAACAAGAATTCAAAATAAAATTACGAAGAAAAGCTCTTTAATTCAGAATGGCCATTCAGTTGATTTGATTCTTTTGGAGAGTTAATTCCGCTAATTCAGTACGAATCAGTTTTTGGAAAAATGCTAATTTACTCCCTTAAATAGTACTAAAAGTTTTTAAGTTCCTTTCACGCTAGAAGAATTTGAAAAAAAAACAAGTAAGGAAGTCTAAGTTCGGGTGAAACCGAACATTACATACCCAGCTGTGCACATAAAGTGGGCGTGATCGTTCACCGATTTTTCTTATTTTCTGTGGTAGTACTCTACATAAACATAACATGCCTGGTACCTAGTTTCGTAAATCTATCTCACACCGTTCTGAAGTTGTTAGCAGTCGAATTTAAAAATTGCTTGACTCATAAGTGGGCGGTGCCACGCCCACTTTCCAAAATTTTGAAAAAATTATGTAAAGAATATGAAAGTTGATGTATGTACCAAATTATATTATTATAGCGAAATCAGTTAATTAGATATGGACTTTTCAATATTTCCACCTCCTTTCAATATAACTTTTATGAAAAAGTAGGCGTGGTCGCGAAGCGATTTCGTTTATTTTCTATAGCTGAATTTACCACAACAATAGTATGTCCTCTACGAAATTTCGTTATACTAGCATAAACTGTTCTGAAGTTATTAAGAGTCAAAATTTTAAAATTTCTTCAAATATACGTGGGCGGTACCACGCCCCCTTTTCAAAAATTTTTATAAAATCGGCCTTAGAACATCTAAATCAATACATATTGCAAATTTTATCATTGTAGCTGCTTCTAATATTGAATTAACCCATTTTATACGTTTTTCGAAATTTTCGATATCGAAAAAGGGGCGTGGTTATGGTCCGATTTTACCCATTTTCAATAGCAATCTATTCTGAACCCAAATAAGTACGCATGCCAAATTTGGTGAAGATATCTCATTATTTGCTCAAGTTATCGTGTTAACGGACAGACGGACGGACGGACGGACGGACGGACGGACGGACGGACGGACGGACGGACATGGCTCAATCAAATTTTTTTTCGATCCTGATCATATTGATATATGGAAGTCTATATCTATCTCGATTCCTTTATACCTGTACAACCAACCGTTATCCTAACAAAGTTATAATACCCTGTGTACAAGTACAGCTGGGTATAATTACATTACATATTATAATACTCTATAACATAAAATTAGTGGGAAAAGCTTATTCGCGTGTAAGAAATATGGGATTTTAAAAAATTCAAGTTAAAACATAAAAAAGTATGATTTTGAAAGGTATAACATGCCTGGTCTTCACATAAACTGCCTTATTAGTGTTGCTGATGTGTTAGTTATGAAGCTTTTCGGGCATATTTTATTAACCCTCTGAGCACATTATTGAATTTAATTAAATAAGCTTTTGTCACATAAATAAAAAATAAATATGAATGTGTAATTATTTTATTATCATAACCTCTAACGAGATTTTTAGCCGTGCTTCTCTTTCCAACTTGTGGTGTGTTGCTTTTGAGTTTTCCTACAAGTTGGCAGGACCTACAGTTTTTTGCCGACTCCGAACGGCACTTGCAAAGCAAATGAATTTTTTGCTGGCATATTTAGTTTTGGAAAATTTGGCAGTGTCAAGTTTAAATTTAACAACTTCGAAAGTGCTTCAGTATTTTTAAAGATCTTCAACGCACAGCGAATATTGCCGAATTCGCCCTGCTATTACCATATATGAATTTGCGTTGCTCTCATATCTACAAGTTGTACAGGCAATACACAATATTACGTTCAGGTGAAACTCATGCCTTTTATGAATATAAAAAAATTCGGAGCTCTTTCATGGTTTTATTAGTCATATACATACGTCAGTTTTGAAAAATGAAAAAAAAAAATCAAATCTTTTTTTTTGGATTTATACTTTGAAATATGGAAATTCTTTCCAAATATGAGTATCTTATTTCGATTTTTTAGTCAACAATAACTAGTAGTGGAATTAATTTCCATTTAATTGTATAACAGAAACCATTTGAAATGTCTTTTAAAATTTTCACAAAGCTCAGGAGAGTAAAACGGTCATCTAAACTTTCAACTTCTTCGGCAGATTTTGTATGAAATTTTTGAGGACTCAGTTTGGTAGACCAAGCAGTATAATTATATGCAAGTTAGAACTAGCTGAAATATTTTCCTGATTTTCAAGAACGATTTTCGTCGATGGTGTTGAGTAATTTTTTATGCGAAATTAAATTTTGTTCATGCGTTGCATGAAAGATGTTACTTAACACCCTCATCGAAAAAAATTCTTAAAAATCAGGAAAATATTTAAATTAGTTCTAACTTTCACATCATACCACTGAAATTGATTGTCCTACAAAACTAAGAAAAATCTGCCAAAAACGTTGAAAATTTGGATGGCCATTTTGCTAAGCTTCCCTGAACTTTGTCCAAATTCTTAAAGACATCTTTAATTTTGTGTCTAACTGTACATATTACTGAAGTGCCTGAAAAAAGCTCATAAAAGCAATAAATCCGCGATTTTACAATCGACGTGGCTGTTTGGTAGTATCCCGCCTTTTTACAAGTCTTCAATGGGTGACCGGAGTTCTGGTCGGTGATAGTGTCGAATTCAGGACATTTTTTATCACGGATAAGAAACGGGTTAATAAAAATTACAGCACCTTAAAGGCATAGTAGGGATGGCAGCTATTTTAGTTTTGTGAGCCCAAAAGTTTCGAGATCCCGAATATGTATTATTTAGATATTTTAACAAACAAACTGAAGACAGTACATCAATATTATTTTCATTACCAACAAGATGCTTAAATATATATAAAAAATATGTAAGTAGAGTTTAAATATATCCTATAATTTTTTCTTTACATATTTTTATATTAGTACAAGACCGGGAATAACCAAACATCTTCTTACGGTTTCTCCTAGCTGCTTTGGAAGTTAATGCAAATCAACAAGCGAAAAAGTTAGGGATTTTATAAAATTTCTCTCCATTCATAAGTGGGCTGTAATATTAGGTGTGAATTTTTATACCCTGCTTTTATGATTATATATAAAACCAAAAGCTCAAAAAACTGCCTTAATCCAACTTAATGTCATATTATTCGTAAAAAACTAGCTATTTTAAACATTCGGGATTTTTTAACTGCTTTTCGAGATTTCGGGACTAATAAAAAACAATCCCGGGATTGACTTCAAATGTCAAAGAAAAAATATATAATGACAACATTTCATGATACAATAAGCGCACCAGTAGGAAATTGTAACAGTGAGGTACGTTTCTGACATCTTACATAAGTATTAGGACTTATCACAATATATCTACGTTGCGGTGTTGCATCTACAGCTTAAGTGTTTATTATTAAGGAAATTCACAAGGTCTTTTATAGTTTTATGTACAATTTCAACAACACAACACTTGAGAGCACTACATGAGTTGAATGTTGTGTCTGAATACATTAAATTAAATTTTCATAAAAATTTGTCAGAAAATATTGAATTTTTGTGTTCGTGGCTCTTTTACTTTTGAAACTAGAGAAAACGAAAAAACAAGGAAAAGCAAAATAGCATACCTGCGCATTGGGTTGCTTAATTTTATTGTGCTATTCAAATTTTATATAAGAAATGACAACAAAGAAAATATGGCAGTCTTAAATTTTGAATTTGTCTAATTTTGATTTTTTCTAATTTTAATTAGTACATACACAGAAAAGTTTTAATGGCTTTTGACATGTGATTAGTGTTGTAAACCAAATGCTGGAAAAGAACTAAACAATCATACAGTGCTTGTCAGCTGAAGCATCATCGCGAATAACGTTCTAAGTGTAATATTTTTCAAAACCAGTTTCATTGCATAAAACATTTTGTATTGCTCTCCACTTAACCAATTTTCTAAAATTTGACACCAAAACTGTAAAAATGCATTTAAAAATAGTAGGGTAATTTAAAGTGACATACATTATTTTGCATTGAAGCGTCGAAAGTGATTCGTAACGGCACTGGAAGATCATGAAAAGGTGTAAAACTCATAATATGAAAGATATAAAAGAAAAAGTTAAGGGAGACAGATGAGAAAAATAGATTTAAAATATATGACTTTAGCGTTTTTTTGCTCTCCTGACAAATTCTGATTTTGTAACTTAGAACGTTATTCGCTTCGATGCTTCAAAACCCTCTTCCTATCCTGCTCTGTCACCTAAATGTTTAGCAACATCGGAATATGTTACAATTTTTCCAAACGATGGACTTTTCCTTGATATGCCATTTTTGCTTTTACGAACGTGTTTTTCGCTTTGTTTATATTTTTGTATGATAATTACTATGTATATACATGAAATATTCATGACTTAGGATGAGCTTTTAGGTAAAGAATAATACATTTTTATTTTTTTTTTAAGATCAGAGGCAAAGATGCAACGACATGTTAATTATAATATATTTCCCGCTAGGCATGGTTCTGCATTGAGGTCTTGTCAATTATAAAAAAATTTTACTTTTCATATTTCAAATTTTTGTTTTGTTTATAAACCGAAAAAAACATGGCCGCTCTTCACAGTGTAGCAATTTCGACAAATCCAAATTTTTTATTTTCTCATTTATCTCAGAATCGGTGGGATTTTTTCAAAGATTTAGCAGCTAAGTAAAATGTATGACATACATACATATATGGTCCTCGCTTTCGAATTTGCCTTACCGACATTTCGAGTATTAATTGTCCTGAAAAAAAAAAAGAAGTTACCTCACGTCTATAGTTTGACTTGAAACATCTATGTGTTGAATTTTGCGCATTTACTTCAGTCAGATGGGATTACTGACATATCTGTGGTTTCGTTATATTATAATATTTGCGGACTGATAAAACCTCCCCAAATATGTAATTTAATCACATCAAAAAATAATGTACATATTTCACCTTCGAGTTGAATTGTATGAGTCCATAGTTAGCCTATGTAAATCTTAATAGCTGCTTTCTGTAGATCATTCGTAGCACCATCAAATTCCAAACATCGTGGAATACTCATAATAATAATAATAATAATACAAATACCTTCTAAGAGGATAAGGTCCAGCCTGTCTTCCAATTTGTGGTTTAAGTTTTAGTACACATTGGCGAGACCTACAATTTCTTTGGCCCAACTTTACACAGTATCTGGCAAGGCATTTTCATTTTGGCTGAAAAACCCCCGGAGCGCTGCCGAACACTGCCGAAGGTGGCCTCGTTTTTAAAAACTTATTCAAAGAATTTTTGTGTGACCTGTTTCGGTACTTGCACCAGGTACTTTCAATATGGCAAGTCAGTGCACAGTCATCATACCGCGGCGGTAGACAGTAATTTTAATTTCTATGTCTTAAAATATTCCAGAGGGAAATAATATTAAAAGTGAAAATTAAATTAAATCAAATGTTTCAATAAATTTATTCCTACGTTTATATTATGACAAGATAAAATAAATACATTAAACAAGAACCTCGCAGCCTTAAGCTATATTCTTTACGAGTCCATCAACTCCGGGTCTGTAGATAAAACACGGAATTTTGTTTGCATTTTTATCTAAATTTTAACACTGTGCGCTGCATTTTGACGTCTACCGCTTCGAATTTTCAAACGCGTTTTTCTCCACTTTCCCTGTAATAAAAACGATGGAACTGCACTTCATGTTGTTCCCTTTTTATGTGACGATTATTTTCTACTTACCTTCTTGAAAAATTTGCCGTAATCTTCGAGAAATCAGCTAAAAACAGCAAGATTTTATGTATGTATGTAAATATATGAAAACATTGAGTAAGAGTTGCCGTAGCTAAAGAAAACGGAACCAAATTTTCGGGCTTATAGTTTCAAAACAATTTTCCGAAGACAATATCATAGCCGAAATAAGTTTTGAACAAATATATAAATATAACTTTCAGTTTCTGAATGGTTCCAATAAAATTTTGGCCTATTTACATTAAAATCAACAGACTTGAAACATAATCCATCACATATAAAATTTTAGAGTTAGGGCCAAATTTTACAATGATACATGGCAGTCTCGTGTTTTATTACTATTTTGACAGCTTCAAATCAATTCCAGGCATGTTAAAGACTGAAAGTACGCAAATATCACCTCTGAAAGTTAAATTTCGAGAGTACTGAATTGAAAAATTGAATTGATTCACCAAAGTTGGAATTCAATTGAGAGAGTTATTGAATGAGAGTTATTTCGATGCAATTCAGTTCAAACTGAATTACTTTCTCGCATTCTTTAATTCTTTGAATGGAAAATATGAATTCAACATGTCAAATCGTATCTCCATGGAATTTCAAATTAAATTCAACGAAAAACATTTGAAAAAATGAATAAATCCTGAATTGTAACTGTTTTGATTCATTCAATTAACAGCTGTGCTACCTACACAAATATTCTGTGCTCCTGTTACATTTTTTTTTTTAATTTCAAAGAAATGAAGCATATAAATGGGCGAAAATGGCAGATACCACTTTAACATGCATGCGAATTACAGTGGAAATTTGCCGCCTTATTACCCGGGTAAAAACTGGGAACCCGATTTAATCGTTAGTATTCGATTAGTGACAGCTAGTCGACTAGCTGAAATCAAATATCTGCTATTCGATTTTCAAACAGCACAAAAGTTGGTAATCGACTACTCGACTAGTCGACTAGTCGAGTAATCGATTAGATACAAGAGCCCTATCGAACACCCTGCTCGGCGAGACATATCGATACATACCAAATTTTATATACCTTAGAATTGTGGTTATGTTTGCGCATTTATATATAATAGATTCCAAGGTGGTCAAGAAGTAGTATTTTATTATGTAGGTATGGAACTTATTTATTACATTTTTGAACTAATAGTTTAGTCAAAATGATTCCTGAGTCTAATATTTAGTAACTTAAATAATTTTAATCAATTTGTTTAGTTTCAGATAAAAAAATGTAAGATGGAAAATGAAAATGTATTAGAAGCGTCTTCCAAAGGGCCCTCTAATTCAGCAGACAATATAGAGAGAGAATCCGTTTTGTCAGATAATGTAGAAGCAATAATAGAATATACGACATTAACAAATGCTGTTGGCAGCACAACAAAAAGATCTGCCGAGGCGGATAGCTCTACAGAAATATTGGTAGGTGAAAGCTCTACAGATAATCTAGACAAAACATCGACATCCACCGAAGTTGATGTATTTGCACAAGCGGGTTCTGTCCACAGCTCTACACAAATTCTAGTAGAGACAGGTTCACCCGAAAATAAAGAAGGTCCACTAAAAGTTTTCCCGTCAAATATTTCTCAAAGCGGCGAAGATGCTTTTACGGCGACCAAAAATCTTGTACAACACGATGAGGGGCTTGTCGTCGAAGAGGTTTCAAATAAAGCAAAGCCAGGAAGCGCTGTGGCAAATAAAACTGATGGCATTGCAGCTAGCGAAATAAAAGATACAGAATCTAGTAAAGATCAAAAAACTCCAACCGATACTGATAAAGAGTGTGAAAAGCCTTCATCATCTCCCACAGTCTCCACTGATGAAGGTGTGGATGTGAACTATGCTGAGCATATGACTTATGAGTCAGATGGCAGTGCCATCTATGAAGATCCTAAAACTAAGTATCGCTACAAATGGAGTTCAACTGAAAATAGTTGGATGCCCTGCGATTCAAATAACGCCGAAGGTGGTACGAACGCCACCAATCCCTATGAAAATGAACATTATAAATGGTGTACTGAGACTCAAAAGTGGATACCTAAAGAACAGTCTCAAACAACAGAAACTGAACACTACAAATGGGATGCTGAACGGAAGGAGTGGATACCCAAAGTTAAATTTGCAAATAACAACAGCGAATCAAGTTCTGATCGCTCAAATGTAACTTATGATATTGATAAAGATGGGCAACGCATTTATACAGACAAAGATGGTACACTGTTCTTTTGGGACACCAGTAAGAACGCTTGGTTTCCAAAGATCGATGATGACTTCATGGCTCATTATCAAATGAATTATGGTTTTATAGATAACACAAGCGTATCGGAAGAGGAGAAACGCCGTAAAGCCGAAGAAGAAGCAAAACTCAAGGAGCTGGAATTGCAGCGTATGACTGAGGAGGCGAAAGCTGGCACCGAAGCAATGGCGAGGGGAGATGTTGATGGCGCAGCAAATACAGGGTCGGGGGTAAAGCGGAAAGCACAAGAACCACCAAGTAAGTGCATTCGAATCTTATTAGTTTTGGTAAAACCGCTCATTATTTTGTTTGATTTATAGAGTGGTTCGATATTGATCCAGATCAAAACACAAAAGTTTATGTTTCAAATTTGCCTTTGGACATAACGCTGGATGAGTTTGCAGAGCTTATGGGCAAATGTGGCATGATTATGCGAGATCCACAAACCCAGAAATTTAAACTTAAACTATATGCTGAACCGGATGGACAATTAAAAGGTGACGGCTTATGCGATTATATAAAGGTGAGTGAGATAAATATATACATACCTTCTAGTGATATAAATGAGAAGCTGCTGCAACTACGGAAGTTAGATATAAGCGGCTTTATGGTTTGTTTGTGATATGATATATAAATCCGATACGTTTCGCTTCTAGCACCTTCTGGTACTATACCGTTTGTGACTGATTTCCTACCTACCTTGTGTGTATTCTAAGCCACCTAAACGAAAGGCTTATACGTAAGGAGAGTTATAAATCTTTCGACTAAATACCACTGCCCACTTTGCCACGCAGTTTTTCCAATTATAAGCCAATCGGTTGACAGGTAGTGTTGAGGGCAAAATAAAAGACAGCGCTTTGTATCGTTTCTACGTACTGCCGGTTCTGCGAGAAAGGTACATGTGCTTGCGCAGTACCCTTCGTACCGAAACGACCCTGGTTGTATTTTTTTTATATTACAGCCTGGCCAAGAGCAGTACACCCGAAGTGACCCTGTCTAACGTGTCACGATTCCTCCCCCTAAATTTGTCATCCTTGGAGCAGTCCCTTGCAGCAGGGCTGCTCCTTATTCTCTTGTTCCGGTCTGGCATTGAGCTAAACCCTGGTCCAACAGAATGGTTCTGCTGTGTGGGCCGGAAGAAAATTTATACCAGACGTTCGCATTCAGTGCAATGCACATCTTGTAAAGGTTGGCTTCACAAGTCTAGTTGCTCCGGACTAGATCCAAAAACACACCGGCCTCTTAGTTTCTTTAAAACCTTCGTGGCGCCTTGCTGTTCACGTCCTAGAACGTCTCGTGGCTCGCGACGCTCCGGCGTAGCACTATCGCCTCCCCCTCGCAATACATATATTGCTCAGCAAGCATTGTGTGTTCCCAGTTGTAGCTCGCGCCCTAGTGCGCCAACACCTTATACAGCAGCTCACAGCTACTTCCTACGTAGCACATCTACAGATGTAGTGAGCACTGCTGAGCTACAACCCCCGCCCCAAAATATTCCCCTCCCCTCTTCTTCTTCCGGTACCGGCACAAATGTGAATCAAGGCCATCAGCTCCTGGTCCCTCACACTATGTGCACTGTTTGTCGGCACAGAATATATGCGTCCAGAGTGCCATCGGTCAAGTGCAATACCTGCCTTGGCCAATGTCACCTGCGCATATGCTCAGGGCTCGCAAACAGAAATTTATGGACTGAGGCGTATGTTGCGCCGTGTTGTCGAGCTGTGCAGCCCACATTGCCGACAAATTCTACCTCGTCTCCCAACGAGCGGAATTTGTCGCCTTGAGGACTGCGACGACGATCACGGACTAGCATATTACCTCCACGGCGAACGCATCAGTCCCTGACTCCCAGAGTGACCATTGCCTATCCCCCGCATTTCAAAATAATGCAATTAAACTGCAACGGTATAACTGGCAAGATTGTGGAGATCACCAAGTTTATGCAGCAAAACTCCATCAAAATTGCTGCAATCCAGGAGACTAAACTTGGCACCCACTCGGATCTCAGAGCGAGTGGTGGCTACCACATTCTCCGGCATGATCGTACGGACGGTGGGGGTGGTCTTGCGTTCATCATCCACCAAACCGAGCGGTATAGGGAATTTGCATTCAACACCGACCAAGAGGACATACTCCTAGAGCGACAGGGTATTGTCGTTTCAGCTGGAGGTGTTGATCTCGAGCTGATAAACATCTACATACCTCCCGTCACCTGTTGTCCCAGAAGTTATCGCCCTGATTTAAGCGATTTCCTACGGGGCGATAACCGTGTCATTATGGGCGATTTTAATGCACACCACGACATGTGGCATTCACGCCATTCTGCTGACGGCAGAGGACGGGAAATAGCCGAGCAAATTGACGCTTCCACATTCTGCGCGGTGAACACGGACGCCCCCACGAGGATGGCAGTAAATTGCAGTAGCTCCCCGGACATAACAATTGTTAGTCCGGGTCTAATAAACTGCATAAACTGGTGCCCAATGGTGGCTTTGGCATCAGATCATCTGCCAATCGTCCTGTCCGTTGATCGTGCCCTCTGAGAAGAGATCCTACGTAAACTTCAGGAGGGCTGACTGGGTTGGCTTTACTGAGTTTACTGAGAGCTCCTTTGGTGCTCTTCCCATACCGACTAACGTACGCCAAGGTGAAAAGGAAATACGTAAGGTCATAAATAGAGCTGCAGCCCTTTTCATACCAGCTGGGAGAATACAAAATATACGGCCAAACTTCCCAACTGAAGCTGCAGCCCTGGCCAATGAACGTGACCTTATACGTAGCATCGATCCCGCAGACCCACAGATCAGTGGTCTCAACGCGGAAATCAGACGGCTGGTAGATGAACACAAACATGCCAAATGGGAGGAGCATCTGAGGTTTTGTAACCTCTCTACCGGTGTTGGAAAATTATGGTCCACAGTCAAATCCCTGT
>CAXKVI010000521.1:0-24787 GCA_964058755.1 Campiglossa producta | reverse complement strand
CCATTACAACGCAAATAAATAGCGGTCTAAATCAAAACCAACCAAATCACAGGACTGTGTTAGTGGCACTTGACTTGTCGAAAGCTTTTGACACAGTCAACCATGCCACTCTCATACAAGATCTATTAGAAACACAAATACCTGATGGGTTAAAGAGATGGACCGCTAATTACTTGAATGGGCGGCAGGCGTCGGTCAACTTTAGAAACGCAACATCAAAACCAAGACGAATTAGACAGGGGGTGCCACAGGGTGGTGTCCTATCCCCGACACTGTTTAATTTCTATCTATCGAAGATGCCCCCACCACCAGAGGGTGTCTCCGTCGTTTCTTATGCTGACGACTGTACAATAATGGCGACGGGGAAGGGCCCCTATACTGATGAACTCTGTAATAAAATCAACGGTTACCTCTGCGACCTTTCCAGGTTTTTCACAGAGCGAGATCTGACGATATCTCCGACTAAATCAACGGCGACGCTTTTTACGACGTGGACGCACCAGGTGAGAAATGAATTAGACATTTTCGTTGACGGCACTAAGCTACCAACTGTCAGCCACCCAAAGTTATTAGGGATGACATTGGATAATACTTTCTCATTTGCTGGTCATGTGTCTGCAATGGTCTCAAAGGTACGTGGTCGCAACAAGATCCTCAAGTCACTTGCCGGCAGTACTTGGGGAAAAGACAAAGAAACGTTGTTGACTACATATAAGGCCATTGGCCGACCAGTCTTTGACTATGCTGCACCCATATGGTCGCCTAATGTACATAACACCAACTGGACGAAGTTACAAGTCTGCCAAAATACTGCCATCAGAACTGCTACGGGATGTCTCCTCATGTCTTCCGAGTCTCACCTCCATCAGGCGGCAAAACTGCTCAATGTAAAAGAGCATGCGGAAATGCTGAGCAAGCAATTCCTTCTGAACTGCCACAAGCCAGCACATCCAAACCGTCATCTTTTGGACATAGATCCGCCCCCGAGAGACATAAGGAAACATCTCCGTAAACATTATGATGAGATCCGGCATCATATTACCTTGCCGTTTGATCTGCAGAATCATAAGCGGGCTCTAACCGACATCCACACCGAGTCGGTAGATACTTTTGTCGGATCTCTACCTGTGAACCCCGTTCTGAACAGTCCTCCACCGGATATTGCTGAAGAAGAACGCACCTTACCAAGGGAGACAAGAGTTACCCTGGCACAGCTTAGGTCTGGATATAGTGTAAGGTTAAACTCCTACTTGTCCAGACTTAATGACACAATCTCAAACACATGCCCTGCATGTGGTAGGACCCCCCATGATACTCTACATCTCTTCAATTGTTCATTTGAACCTACTCTTCTAACCCCTCTGTCCCTCTGGACAAACCCTGTCGAAACTGCACGTTTCCTTGGACTCCCCTTAGAAGAGCTTGATGAAGATCTTCGGAATGATCATACACTCTAGACAGGGCAATGCATTGTTAACAACAACAACAACAACAACAACTCAAATAAATAGCGGCCTAAATCAAAGCCAACCAAATCACAGGACTGTGTTAGTGGCACTTGATCTGTCGAAAGCTTTTGACACAGTCAACCATGCCACTCTCATACAAGATCTGTTTGAGACACAGATACCTGATGGTTTAAAGAGATGGACCGCTAATTATTTGAGTGGACGGCAGGCGTCGGTTAACTTTAGAAACGCAAAATCAAAACCTAGACGTATTAGACAGGGGGTGCCACAGGGTGGTGTCCTATCCCCGACACTGTTTAATTTCTATCTATCGAAGATGCCCCCACCACCAGAGGGCGTCTCCGTCGTTTCATATGCCGACGACTGTACAATAATGGCGACGGTGAAGGGCCCCTATACTGATGAACTCTGTACGAGAATCAATGGTTACCTCTGCGACCTTTCCAGGTTTTTCACTGAGCGAGATCTGACAATATCTCCGACAAAATCAACGGCGACACTTTTTACGACATGGACGCACCAGGTGAGAAATGAATTAGACATTTTCGTTGATGGCACTAAGCTACCAACTGTCAGCCACCCAAAGTTATTAGGGATGACACTGGATAATACTTTCTCATTTGCTGGTCATGTGTCTGCAATGGTCTCAAAGGTACGTGGTCGCAACAAGATCCTCAAGTCACTTGCCGGCAGTACTTGGGGAAAAGACAAAGAAACGTTGCTGACTACATATAAGGCCATTGACCGACCAGTCTTTGACTATGCTGCGCCCATATGGTCGCCTAATGTACATAACACCAACTGGACGAAGTTACAAGTCTGCCAAAATACTGCCATCAGAACTGCTACGGGATGTCTCCTCATGTCCTCCGAGTCTCACCTCCATCAGGAGGCAAAACTGCTCAATGTAAAAGAGCATGCGGAAATGCTGAGCAGGCAATTCCTTCTGAACTGCCACAAGCCAGCACATCCAAACCGTCATCTTTTGGACATAGATCCGCCCCGAGAGCCATAAGGAGACACATCCGTAAGCACTATGATGAGATCCGGCATCATATTACCTTGCCGTTTGATCTGCAGAATCATAAGCCGGCTCTAACCGACATCCACACCGAGTCGGTAGACACTTTTGTCGGATATCTACCTGTGAATCCCGTTCTGAACAGTCCTCCACCGGATATTGCTGAAGAAGAACGCACCTTACCAAGGGAGACAAGAGTGACCTTGGCACAGCTTAGGTCTGGATATAGTGTAAGGTTAAACTCCTACTTATCCAGACTTAATGATACAATCTTAAATACATGCCCTGCATGTGGTAGGACCCCCCATGATACTCTACATCTCTTCAATTGTTCATCTGAACCTACTCTTCTAACCCCTCTGTCCCTCTGGACAAACCCTGTTGAAACTGCACGTTTCCTTGGACTCCCCTTAGAAGAGCTTGATGAAGATCTTCGGAATGATCATACACTCTAGACAGGGCAATGCATTGTTAACAAAAACAACAACAACAACAGGCACAGTCTTGGTCTTAGCCTACCAACACCTGGGCGAACACATCCGTCTCTCACGCCTATGGTTAACTCGACATCGACCCCACCGGCGCCCTTCCAAATCTTACAGCACAACTGTTACGGATTAACTGGTAAGGTCGCAGAGATAACTAATTTGATGACGCAATATGACATAAAACTTGCCGCAGTCCAAGAAACCAAGCTCAGTCCTAGGTCGGACCTCATTACCTATGGCGGATAAAACATCCACCGGAAAGACCGTCATAGAGTAACAGGAGGTCTGGGAGGTGGTCTAGCGTTCATAACGTACAACTCTGTACAGTATCATCTATTTGATACCGGCATCGAAGGAACGGATTATATCTTTGAAAGCCAAGGTATTACCATCCGTACAGGAGATGTCGATCTGCAAATCATTAATATCTACATACCCCCTGTCTCAAGTTGCCCCACCGGTTATCACCCCGACATTAGCTTGCTATTACATGTGGCACTCAAACTTGCCAGCAGACAATAGGGGGCATGTACTTGCAGAACAAATAGATGATACGGCTTTCTGTACATTGAACGGAGACGCCCCAACGAGAGTATCGGGTAACTGCTATAGTTCGCCAGATATTTCTATCGTAAGTGCAGGACTATTGAACAACACCAATTGGCGACATATACTCACGTTGGCGTCTGACAATCTCCCAATAGTCATTACCATCGAACGACCGACGGACTTTATTACACCTGAGCATGGTACTTATATTAACTTTACCAAGGCGGACTGGGACAGTTTTCAGACATATACGGACGAATCCTTGGCTGCTCTATCCATTCCTACGGACGTACGCAAAGGCGAACGAGACTTCCGCAACATCATTGACTCGGCCTCTAAACGCTTCATTCCTGCGGGTCGAATATCTCAAATAAGACCAAATTTCCCCGCGGAGGCAGCGGCCATGGCTAGAGAAAGAGATGAAGTGCGAAGTCTCAATCCCGCAGACCCCCGTATAAAGGATCTCAACGCGGAAATTCGTAGGTTGGTTGATAAATATAAACTGGCCAAATGGAAACAACACCTAGAGCAATGCAACCTCTCTGATGGTGTTGGCAAATTATGGACTACGGTCAAAGCTGTATCTAATCCAACGCAACACAAGGATAAAGTAGATATTACTTTCGGTGACAGGGTGATGAAGGACCCTAGGGGATGTGCGAACTCCTTCTGTAGACAATTTGTACTACATTCCCCGCCCGATAGAGCTAAACGTAGAACCATGCGACAGGCGCGTAAATATAAAAACCAAAATACACCCATTGTCATCACTGCCTCAGAGGTCAAGGAAGCCATCAGACAGGCTAAGCCCTCAAAATCCATCGGCTCCGACGGCATTGCCATGAAGATGCTGAAACATCTAGGCCAGGAGGGACACAAATACTTAGCGGCTCTATTCAGTCTTTCACTGAACACTTTCGTCATTCCTGAAATATAGGGTTCTGGCAACCTCTTTAGCTAAACGACGTGTTTTGATCGCTCTTATAGTTTTTTGTTTATTTTACTTTTTTTAACAAGTTAAATATTTTTATAATCCCTTAAACTGTGTTCAATATAAAGAAATATTCAGCAATAAGTGGATTACATATAAAGTAGCCGTGTATTTTAATAATATTTGTGCATTTTCGTGCGGTTCAATCAATCTTGTTTGTGCAACAACAATAATTCTATACAAACAATAGTTACCAACAATAGTTTAACATTGTTGTTGGTATTTACTAACTGCAAGTCATTTGCGCGCTTTCTTTTTGTTTTCCTTGCATCCACTGTTTCGTTGTTTAGCACTCAGCTGTTCTCCAGTTGTGCAGTGCTCCAAAATAACTCGCGGTAATAATCTTGCTTTTCAGCTGCACTTGCTTATTTTTTTTCATTGCAATTTGTGTATTTAATTAATTAATTCACTATGTTGGATTGTTGTTATAAAAAGTGCCCTTGCCAGAAGAAAATATCAGAAGCCGAAGTTTATGTTTGTTGTTGGCTTAGTGAAAACATGGCTAACGTGTCCTGTGCTGGATTCACAAATCTAGGTGGGCGAGTAGTGGATCTAATATTCAGTAAAGTTGGACTCACTTGGAGCTGCCATGATTGCCGCACGGTAGAAAATGAAATGCGTGCTTTCATGAGACAAACTCAGAAAGACTTCAGCAACATCTTCGCCGGTTTCCGTGATCTTCATGATAGATTCAAAGCATTGAATACTCGTTTCAAAAAATTGAGAATTCTTTCTGAATCACCCAAGCGGAAAAAATGCAATCCAACCAATAATAATAATAATAAAAAAAAGTATAAATGATGACCCTAACTCATTTTCAAGTTTGTCTCAGAGTAGTGCCCAGACGCCTGTGCTGGATACCAACACTCCAGCCAATGTTGTCACAAACGATGTAGTGATTGAGTCTTCGGGTGTTTCTTCTGATCGTCAGAGTAACAGACCCGCAATTTTGATTTCGGAGCAGGTTAGAGCAGTGTCGAACAACAGTGGCACCGGTGTTGCTTCCGCTTTTCCCATTTCGCCCAATTTAATTTCCTTAGCCTCACCAGTAACACCAGGACCCATACCTGTGTCAAAGACTCTGCTAACTTCGGTTACAGAGACTCTCTCAGTCGCTGTTGCTACAACTGTCACTGGTACCATCCCAAAAACAACTATTGTTCTACCTGCCCGTCCGCTTTCAACTTCGCGTATAGTGACTTTGCCAGCCTCTGCCGTCACAACGAAAACTACTAATGTTTTAGCTGTCCCCCGTCCAACAGCGGCTCAGTCCAGACTGGTTTCCAATGGTCAATCCGTTACCCCCAGGCAAGTGACTGCCGTACCACCTCGTAGGGCCATTTTTGTAACAAGGCTACATAATTCGTTGGACGAGACTGACATTATGGATTATGTTTGCTCTAATCTTTGTATTGTACCTAGCAGGAGCATCAATGTTTATAAGTTTAAGTTTAGCTATGCCAGAGATATTTCATCATTTCGAATATCTGTTCCTGATGAATTCTTTGATACGGTGCTCTCGCCTGCTTTTTGGCCGAAGTATTCCGTAGTTCATTTATTTAAAAAGAAAACACCTGCACCCGAAACTGCATTAGAAAGTTCAAAAAACTGAATGAGGGCAGTACAAAAGTAATTCTTGAATCTTCCTTTGTCGTTAATTATCAAAATGTTCGTGGTTTACGATCTAAATTGGTTCCCTTCCATCTTAATAGTTTTACTTTTACTGCACACGTATTAGCTTTTACGGAGACCTGGTTAAAGCCAGATAATTTTAATTCCGAGGTTTTCTCAAGTAAATATGTTGTTTACCGGCGCGACCGAAACTCCAGGGCTGGTGGTGTTCTTATTGCCGTGGACTCAAGTCTATCATCCGAGTTGATATTATTGAACAATGATACTAATATTGAATTGATAGCAGTAAGGATCTCTCTTGGTACTTTTAATGTATTTGTTTGTTGTTCATATATACCGCCTCGTTCAGATGTGCATGTTTATGCTAGTCATAGCACGGCTATTTGCAATTTGTATTCTCAGGTGCGAGATAACGATCGTCTAGTTGTTGTTGGTGATTTTAACTTGCCTTCAGTAAGTTGGGCTAATATTAGTGGTTCGAGCCATCTGACACCTACCAGTCATCATGATTTTATTAATTGCTTGCTGGATACATCTCTTTTACAGATAAATAACGTACCAAATAGTAAAAATAAAATGCTTGATTTAGTGTTTGTGGATGCTTCGGTGGGTACTGCCCTCTCGCGAATTCCACCATTATCACTTCCCGAAGACCCTCTACACCCTACACTCGAGGTTGCGCTTGATGTCATCCATCATCATCCAGCTAAAATAAATGAACGAACCCGTTCTAGATGCTTTTATAGTGCGGACTTCACTAAGTTAAATGACTTGATGGCTTGTCATGACTGGTCAGATCTTCTCGCCTGTAATGACGTTGATTCTGCCGTATCGATATTTTACAGTGTCCTTGACAGCTTTTTCGATAGTTGCGTTCTCCTACGTTACAATAACACTAGCAAGAGTAAGCCTCCATGGTTCTCAAAACAGCTTATCAGACTTAACAATATTAGGTCTAGGCTGTATAAGCGATTTAAGAAATCTGGGTTATCTGCCGACCTCTCTAAATACTTAGTTGCTCGTTCCAAATTTAATTTTCTTAATCAACGGTGCTACAAAGATTACTTGGTTCTCTGTAAAACCCAGTTTTTTCGTAACCCGAAACGATTTTACAGCTTTATCAATACAAAACGGAAAACTTCTGGATATCCATCTTCATTTATCTTTAACAGGAAAATTGCAACTACTGATGAAATTTTTTCTGAATTTTTCAAGTCGACTTATTCATCCAAATATTTTCAAAAATGTCCTTATCCGTATTACCTGAATAGCTCAAAATCTGTTCTTAATCCTGTCATCGATAACGGTATTGTTCTTCAGAGTCTTCTAGCATTGAAGCCGAACTTTTCTCCGGGGCCTGATGGTGTTCCCAGCTGCGTACTAAAGTATTGTGCTGCAAATTTATCTGGGCCGATCTTAAAATTATTTGAATTATCTCTTGAGTCTGCGTCGTTCCCATCAATATGGAAATCATCTTTTATTATACCCTTGCATAAAAAAGGTAGTAGGTCAAATGTCGAGAACTACAGGGGTATAGCTAAACTTTCAGCTATTCCCAAGACATTTGAAAAGATCATTACAAGCCAACTCCAATATCAGTGCACTTCATTATTATCTTCTTCTCAGCATGGTTTCATACGTCAAAGATCATCCACCACCAACTTGCTTGAGTTTGCCTCCCTAGTAATAGACGGATTTATGAAGAAACAGCAAACGGATGTCATCTATACTGACTTCAGTAAGGCATTTGACTGTTGTTGTTGTTGTTGTAGCGAGGTGTAGCCCTGCCTAAATGTCAGACAGGGTCACCCCGAGTGTATTGCTCTTGGCCGGGTCGATATAAGAAAACGGCCCGGGTCGTTTCGGCACGATGGCTACAGCACAAGTACTGGTACCGTTCTCGTAGAACCGGCAATACAAGAAACTAGCCGTGTAGGCTATGTAGGTCATTTAGCGTTACCCAGGGTGCACCAACTGGGAGGCGACCTACTTTTGCACCCCTGTGTTAATCATGAGCTTCTTATTCATAAACTAGACCTGATGGGTTTTCCATTTCGTCTTTTAACATGGCTGGCAAGCTATCTTTCAAACATGACTCAACAAGTTCTGTTTAAATACAAACTTTCAACGTCGATTGTGGTATCTTCCGGGGTGCCTCAGGGCAGCCATTTAGGCCCATTGCTTTTTTCTCTGTTTATTAACGACTTACCTCAGATTATCTTACATTCCAGAACCCTGATGTATGCGGACGACGTAAAGCTCTGCTTTTCGTATTGTCAGACTGACACGGCCTCCTTGAGTCTTCTTCAGGCTGATTTGGACTCTTTTCAATTATGGTGTTCAAGAAATTTACTTGATTTAAATATCGCTAAATGTAAACAAATGACATTCCACCGTGTGAAGCCAGTCTTAAAACCTTATTTGCTAAATAGTACCCCTTTGGAGCGTATCTCTACTGTAAACGATCTAGGGGTTCTTTTTGATCCTAAATTGAGTTTTAAAATGCATATCTCGTCTATCGCTAATAAGGCGATGGGTGTACATGGATTCGTCAAAAGGTGGGCTAAAGAGTTTGATGACCCGTATCTTACTAAGGTTCTTTATACATCTTTGGTTCGTCCAATTCTTGAATATTGCTCATGTGTGTGGTGCCCTGTATATCAAATTCATATAAATCGAATTGAGTCAGTTCAAAAGCAATTTTTGATCTTTGCGCTTCGCGGCCTTAATTGGGACTCTAATCGTCACCTCCCACCCTACAGAAGTAGGCTTCTTCTCATTCGCTTACCGTCTCTGGAAAATCGAAAAATATTACTCGGGGTAATGTTCCTCCACAAACTGATAATAGGCGAGGTGGATTCTTCCGACCTTCTTAGTCGATTGAATTTCGCTGTGCCTGTTAGGCTGTCCCGACATTATGTTCCATTTCACTTGCCCATTTATCGCCAAAACTTTGCTAAAAATGATCCCCTGCGCATTTGGTGCTCATATTACAATGACTTGCACAGCTGTTTTAGAGCGGAATGTAACTTTGCTTCTTTACGTAATGCAATACTTGATTTTTTAGCCTGAAACAGATTGACATCGCTCTCGAAAATATGCACACACATTTTATCGAGGATGGAAACGAATGCTTTTCAACTTTGGTCTAGCAGTTGATTGGAATCGAATGCATTCCAACAACGTAAATATTTCGATTTGATACACGTCCTGCCACTTTTGCGCAGATTCCAATGTAATACTTTCTTTGGTCTTCTACTTACTGAGTTGATTGGAATCGATTGCATTCCAACAACGTTAGTAATCTTTGGATTGGCGTCACGTCCTGCCATTTTCGGCGTTGATCGGAATCGAATGCATTCCGACAGCACACTGATCGCAATCTCTATGCATTCCGACAGCGTGCTGATCGGAATCTAGTGCATTCCGACAGCGCAACAGGGGAATCCGGTGATTTCCCCTTTAGTATAGTCCTATTTTTGTTTAATTAAATTGTTATTCATATAAATATATGTACGTATTGAATTAAGATTATATTTTATCTACAACACATTCTGTAAATTTATATGTACTTTTTAACTTTTCTACTTTGTATATATCTTTTATGTCGACCGCTTTTTGTCTGTGTCGACTTTAAATAAATAAATAAATATGGAAAAAGGCGAGAGTGGTTCCATTACTAAAACCTAGAAAACCGGCAAACATAGGCGATTCATATCATCCTATATCACTTTTGTCACCGGTAGTGAAGACGCTAGAGTCCATTTTGCTCCCGTATTATACTGAAAATCTGCACCTGGCTAGTCATCAACATGGCTTCCGTAAGCTGCACAGCACCACCACCGCACTCAATGCCATTACAACTCAAATAAATAGCGGCCTAAATCAAAACCAACCAAATCACAGGACTGTGTTAGTGGCACTTGACCTGTCGAAAGCTTTTGACACAGTCAACCATGCCACTCTCATACAAGATCTGTTTGAGACACAGATACCTGATGGTTTAAAGAGATGGACCGCTAATTATTTGAATGGACGGCAGGCGTCGGTTAACTTTAGAAAAGCTACATCAAAACCTAGACGTATTAGACAGGGGGTGCCACAGGGTGGTGTCCTATCACCGACACTGTTTAATTTCTATCTATCGAAGATGCCCCCACCACCAGAGGGCGTCTCCGTCGTTTCATCTGCCGACGACTGTACAATAATGGCGACGGGGAAGGGCCCCTATACTGATGAACTCTGTACGAGAATCAATGGTTACCTCTGCGACCTTTCCAGGTTTTTCACTGAGCGAGATCTGACAATATCTCCGACAAAATCAACGGCGACGCTTTTTACGACATGGACGCACCAGGTGAGAAATGAATTAGACATTTTCGTTGATGGCACTAAGCTACCAACTGTCAGCCACCCAAAGTTATTAGGGATGACACTGGATAATACTTTCTCATTTGCTGGTCATGTGTCTGCAATGGTCTCAAAGGTACGTGGTCGCAACAAGATCCTAAAGTCACTTGCCGGCAGTACTTGGGGAAAAGACAAAGAAACGTTGCTGACTACATATAAGGCCATTGGCCGACCAGTCTTTGGCTATGCTGCACCCATATGGTCGCCTAATGTACATAACACCAACTGGACGAAGTTACAAGTCTGCCAAAATACTGCCATCAGAACTGCTACGGGATGTCTCCTCATGTCTTCCGAGTCTCACCTCCAACAGAAGGCAAAACTGCTCAATGTAAAAGAGCATGCGGACATGCTGAGCAGGCAATTCCTTCTGAACTGCTACAAGCCAGCACATCCAAACCGTCATCTTTTGGATATAGATCCGCCCCCGAGAGACATAAGGAGACATCTCCGTAAGCATTATGATGAGATCCGGCATCATATTACCTTGCCGTTTGATCTGCAGAATCATAAGCGGGCTCTAACCGACATCCACACCGAGTCGGTAGACACTTTTGTCGGATCTCTACCTGTGAATCCCGTTCTGAACAGTCCTCCACCGGATATTGCTGAAGAAGAACGCACCTTACCAAGGGAGACAAGAGTGACCTTGGCACAGCTTAGGTCTGGATATAGTGTAAGGTTAAACTCCTACTTATCCAGACTTAATGATACAATCTTAAATACATGCCCTGCATGTGGTAGGACCCCCCATGATACTCTACATCTCTTCAATTGTTCATCTGAACCTACTCTTCTAACCCCTCTGTCCTTCTGGACAAACCCTGTTGAAACTGCACGTTTCCTTGGACTCCCCTTAGAAGAGCTTGATGAAGATCTTCGGAATGATCATACACTCTAGACAGGGCAATGCATTGTTAACAACAACAACAACAACAAACGTTAAGCAGAATCAGTCCGTCAATACGTCATGTACGTGACGTACGTCATGACAAAACATACATAAGTGCGGCACAGGGATGGCACATAGCGATTGACGTACGTCATGTTGAAGTACACAGATATGTCAACAAAGTAATTAGCGTATAACGAAAATTATTAAAAAATAAAACAGAATAAATGCAAAATTTCGGTTAAAAACATGGAAAATATTAAAAAATTACTTTGGTTAAATTAGCTTTTTCACAATTTTCACAATCGCGTTGTGAAATTGGCGGTAAATTTATGTCCGTCAAGTTAGCATTACCACTTTAAAATTTCAAGGTCATTCCTAGTGGATTAATTGTCGTTAATTTGTCGTAAATTTGTCGTGGAAAAAGAAAATTTGTCGCTCTTCGTTTTTTAAAAATAACCCCTGGTAATGCTAACTTGACAGTCAAGTTAGCATTACCACCCCGCTAAAACGGGTAAAAATGAAAATTCCGAGGTCACACCTAGTGGATTAATTGTCGTTAATTTGTCGTAAATTTGTCGTGGAAAAAGAAAATTTGTCGCTCTTCGTTTTTGACAGTCAAGTTAGCATTACCACCCCGCTAAAACTGGTAAAAATGAAAATTCCGAGGTCACACCTAGTAATTTAATTGTCGTTAATTTTTCGTAAATTTGTCGTGGAAAAAGAAATTTTGTCGCTCTTTGTTTTTTAAAAATAACCCCTGGTAATACTAACTTTACCCGCTAAAACGGTTAACTTGACCCGCTAAAACGGGTAAAAATGAAAATTCCAAGGTCACACCTAGTGGATTAATTGTCGTTAAGTTGTCGTAAATTTGTCGTGGAAAAAGAAAATTTGTCGCTCTTCGTTTTTTAAAAATAACCCCTGGTAATACTAACTTTAGCTAAAACGGGTAACTTGACCCGCTAAAACGGGTAAAAATGAAAATTCCGAGGTCACACCTATTGGATTAATTGTCGTTGATTTGTCGTTAATTGCTCGTGGAAAAAGAAAATTTGTCGCTCTTCGTTCTTTAAAAATAACCCCTGGTAATGCTAACTTGACAGTCAAGTTAGCATTACCACCCCGCTAAAACGGGTAAAAACGAAAATTCCGATGTCACACCTAGTGGATTAATTGTCGTTAATTTGTCGTAAATTTGTCGTGGAAAAAGAAATTTTGTCGCTCTTTGTTTTTTAAAAATAACCCCTGGTAATACTGACATGACAGCCAAGTTAGCATTACCACCCCGCTAAAACGGGTAAAAATGAAAATTCCGAGGTCACACCTAGTGGATTAATTGTCGTAAATTTGACAGTCAAGTTAGCATTACCACCCGTTTTAGCGGGTAAAGTTAGTATTACCAGGGTTATTTTTAAAAAACAAAGAGCGACAAAATTTCTTTTTCCACGACAAATTAACGACAATTAATCCACTAGGTGTGACCTCGGAATTTTCATTTTTACCCGTTTTAGCGGGTCAAGTTACCCGTTTTAGCTAAAGTTAGTATTACCAGGGGTTATTTTTAAAAAACGAAGAGCGACAAAATTTCTTTTTTCACGACAAATTTACGACAAATTAACGACAATTAATCCACTAGGTGTGACCTCGGAATTTTCATTTTTACCCGTTTTAGCGGGTCAAGTTACCCGTTTTAGCTAAAGTTAGTATTACCAGGGGTTATTTTTAAAAAACAACGAGCGACAAAATTTCTTTTTCCACGACAAATTTACGACAAATTAACGACAATTAGTCCACTAGGTGTGACCTCGGAATTTTCATTTTTACCCGTTTTAGCGGGTCAAGTTACCCGTTTTAGCTAAAGTTAGTATTACCAGGGGTTATTTTTAAAAAACAAAGAGCGACAAAATTTCTTTTTCCACGACAAATTAACGACAATTAATCCACTAGGTGTGACATCGGAATTTTCGTTTTTACCCGTTTTAGCGGGGGTTATTTTTAAAAAACGAAGAGCGACAAAATTTCTTTTTCCACGACAAATTTACGACAAATTAACGACAATTAATCCACTAGGTGTGACCTCGGAATTTTCATTTTTACCCGTTTTAGCGGGTCAAGTTACCCGTTTTAGCTAAAGTTAGTATTACCAGGGGTTATTTTTAAAAAACAAAGAGCGACAAAATTTCTTTTTCCACGACAAATTAACGACAATTAATCCACTAGGTGTGACATCGGAATTTTCGTTTTTACCCGTTTTAGTGGGGTGGTAATGCTAACTTGACAGTCAAGTTAGCATTACCAGGGGTTATTTTTAAAAAACAAAGAGCGACAAATTTTCTTTTTCCACGACAAATTTACGACAAATTAACGACAATTAATCCACTAGGTGTGACCTCGGAATTTTCATTTTTACCCGTTTTAGCGGGTCAAGTTACCCGTTTTAGCTAAAGTTAGTATTAACAGGGGTTATTTTTAAAAAACAAAGAGCGACAAATTTTCTTATTCCACGACAAATTTACGACAAATTAACGACAATTAATCCACTAGGTGTGACCTTGGAATTTTCATTTTTACCCGTTTTAGCGGGTAAAGTTAGTATTACCAGGGGTTATTTTTAAAAAACAAAGAGCGACAAAATTTCTTTTTCCACGACAAATTAACGACAATTAAACCACTAGGTGTCAAGTTAGCATTACCAGGGGTTATTTTTAAAAAACGAAGAGCGACAAAATTTCTTTTTCCACGACAAATTTACGACAAATTAACGACAATTAATCCACTAGGTGTGACATCGGAATTTTCGTTTTTACCCGTTTTAGCGGGGTGGTAATGCTAAATTGACTGTCAAGTTAGCATTACCAGGGGTTATTTTTAAAAAACGAAGAGCGACAAATTTTCTTTTTCCACGACAAATTTACGACAAATTAACGACAATTAATCCACTAGGAATGACCTTGAAATTTTAAAGTGGTAATGCTAACTTGACGGACATGGTAAATTTTTAATATTTTGCTTCTCTACAGAGATATTTGCAATTAAAGTTGCATGTTTTCATGTGGTTGTTGTAATTACATTAGGCTGTGCCTAAAAACGTCCAAACAAAGTCTACGAAGAAGGGTCTACTATGCACCCGGACTTGGCATGGATCCCGCCCCAAATTTGGGTCAGACCTAAGTAATTTTTCGGTTTTTTGACCATAACTTTTCACTAAACAAAAAACGTTTTTTGAACCCTGTCCCATATTTTTAGCTAATTTATTAGCAATTAAACCTAGAGTAGAAAATTACCCCAAAAAAAAAAAAAAAAATATTTTACTTCCCAAGAAGTCAGGGGTTTGTGTATTATAAGCATGATTTACACGGGCCGTTTTGCAGGTCGAATTTGGTCTTTCCAACTGGTAAATAGCATCTCTATCATCGACATCCGCTGCTGATTAGCAGGGTAGGCTGCCGATCTAACGGAATGAATATGCTGAACACTTAACTATGCAGTTTCATAACATTTTAATCGATTACTGCAACCTTGCAAACCTGCCCGTCGCACCAACACACCGAACAAATTGTATTTAAACCCCTACAAAGGCAATCTCAAATGCACTGGAGTAAGCGTTTCGCTCCTTTAAATTGAAGGCGATTTTGATCTTCCAATCTTCTTTTCCCGTTACGCCAACTAGATACACAGGAAATGGAAAATCGGTTTCCACTTCGTCCTTCCATCTGAGTGGTGTTGTTTCTCTTTCTATTTCCACCTGCGGGTGCCAAGAAGAATACCTTCTAAGGGGTAACACGTATATACATCTTCATTGACAGCTGAAATCGGCTAAGCAGTTACACTCCACCTAACTGATATGGGTCCTCCAAAAAAATTCCATTTTAGGGAAACCGGTACCAAAGTACCATTAGTAAAAAAAGTACCACTTTTGGTACTAAAGTACCAACATCGGCAACCAGTGGTAAGACTACAATCGACCAGATTTTTACGATACGCCAAATCCTGGAGAAGACCCATGGTGTAAGAGTATGTCGCCTCCCCGTTGGTGCACCCTGGGTAACACTAAATGACCTACATGGCCTACACGGCCTAGTTTCTTGTATTGCCGGTTCTACGAGAACGGTACCAGTCCTTGTGCTGTACCCATCGTGCCGAAACGACCCGGACCGTTTTATTATATTGACCCGGCCAAGAGCAACACACTCGGGGTGACTCTGTCTGACAATTAGACAACAACAACCCATGATAAAAGAATCGATACACACCATCTCTTTGTCGATTTTAAATCCGCTTTTGACAGCGAGCCCAGAGCATAGATGTACGTGGCATTGGCCTAAGCAGTTATTGCATTTGACCGATGACGCGAGCGTGTATAATATTTGCCGACAAACAGTACACGTAGAAACAGGTGCGAGAAGATGTTGATCCTGACTCACGTGGGAATTTAAACGGGAGGGGGGGTGATGTAGAAACAGAGAGAGACTGGTGCTCGGATTTGCTCATGTCTAAACTGCTCCGGTGGGAGCGAGAGTGTTGAGCTGCTGCGCGTGATGTTGACGCCATAAGGCACGAGCAACAGTCTGGAGTTTGTGTGGCGGGTATAGCAGAAGAGCTGCTAGTAGTTAAGACATTATTATTATTACTATTAGTATTGCTACTAGAAAGTGGCGGTAGGGGTGCGCTTGAACGGCGCTTACCGCGGGACGCCCGAGGGCGCAAACAGCAAGGGGCCACGAAAGTACTAAAGAAAGTACGGGGTCTGTGGATGTTAAGGTTAAGCCCTGAACATCCAGATTTTTGGAGCCATCTCTTACACGAGAAGCATTGCACAGAATGCGACCGTTTAATATATATCTTTTTGCAACAGACACTGCATATCCATTATTTTGGTCCGGGGTTCGGCTCAACGCCCGCCCGTAACAATAGAATATCTTGCAGCCCTGTTGCAAGGGGGGAGGATGATAGTTTCGGAATGGGACAAAACATACTAAACAGGGTTACATTGAAAGTGACAGTCCTTGGCCGAGGTAAACCCCCGGGTGGTTCCACTGCGCAGAGATCCATGGCGATGTCCTGGGTTTTCTGCTCTGAGAAGTGACTGTACATAGGGAACCAAGGTTAGGTCGTGGACGTATTCTAAGTATACGCTTATGGTGTGGTTTGCGACCAGGGCCTGGGGGTGTAAAAGTAGGTCGCCTCCCAGTTGGTGCACCCTGGGTAACGCTAAATGACCTACATAGCCTACACGGCTAGTTTCTTGTATTGCCGGTTCTACGAGATCGGTACCAGTACTTATGCTGTACCCATCGTGCCGAAACGACCCGGGCCGTTTTCTTATATCGACCCGGCCAAGAGCAATACACTCGGGGTGACCCTGTGACATTTAGGCAGGGCTACACCTCGCTACAAAAACAACAACCAGGGCCTGGGATGTGGCAACTTTCCTGCTAGTAAACACATGGTCACCTATTTGGATGGTTTCGTTATTTAGTTCGAGTACATATTTACCATTCAGAGAGCTTGATGCATTGTTGCTCTCGATCACACCCTGGTAGTTTAAAACGAATACCGTGCCATAGGTTACCCATTCTATAATGCTGTTGTTACGTCTGCTAAATTGACAGTCGGCTTCACCGCCTTTAAGAAGTCGTGGGAGACTACTGTTCTCATCCAGTTTCGTTAAGGACTGCATATAGCATATGGTAGATGTTCCAACTACTAAGCAGTTCTGTGTTATTCCATAAGTCTCCTCTTGGTTGACAAGCATCCTACCGAAGGGTAAGTCTAGCTGTTTGCCATTATATATGCCAGCGCGTGTAATTAATAGGTTGTAAACGTTGCTTGTTACCGTTGGCATTGACAGGACGTAAAGAAGTAGCGTCTTATTTGTGTATATTGATGATTTGCCGTATTCAATTGCCTGAATTAAGTTTTGGTACAGAAGGGTTTCTACCTCTGATATGTTGTACCACATGCAGGACATATATTTAAGATTGTATCATTAAGTCTGGATAAGTAGGAGTTTAACCTTACACTATATCCAGACCTAAGCTGTGTCAAGGTCACTCTTGTCTCCCTTGGTAAGGTGCGTTCTTCTTCAGCAATATCCGGTGGAGGACTGTTCAGAACGGGATTCACAGGTAGAGATCCGACAAAAGTGTCTACCGACTCGGTGTGGATGTCGGTTAGAGCCCGCTTATGACTCTACAGATCAAACGGCAAGGTAATATGATGCCGGATCTAATCATAATGCTTACGGAGATGTCTCCTTATGTCTCTCGAGGGCGGATCTATGTCCAAAAGATGACGGTTTGGATGTACTGGCTTGTGGCAGTTCAGAAGGAATTGCCTGCTCAGCATTTCCGCATGCTCTTTTACATTGAGCAGTTTTGCCTCCTGATGGAGGTGAGACTCGGAAGACATGAGGAGACATCCCGTAGCAGTTCTGATGGCAGTATTTTGGCAGGCTTGTAACTTCGTCCAGTTGGTGTTATGTACATTAGGCGACCATATGGGTGCAGCATAGTCAAAGACTGGCCGGCCAATGGCCTTATATGTAGTCAGCAACGTTTCTTTGTCTTTTCCCCAAGTACTGCCGGCAAGTGACTTGAGGATCTTGTTGCGACCACGTACCTTTGAGACCATTGCAGACACATGGCCAGCAAATGAGAAAGTATTATCCAGTGTCATCCCAAATAACTTTGGGTGGCTGACAGTTGGTAGCTTAGTGCCATCAACGAAAATGTCTAATTCATTTCTCACCTGGTGCGTCCATGTCGTAAAAAGCGTCGCCGTTGATTTAGTCGGAGATATTGTCAGATCTCGCTCAGTGAAAAACCTGGAAAGGTCGCAGAGGTAACCATTGATTCTCGTACAGAGTTCATCAGTATAGGGGCCCTTCCCCTTCGCCATTATTGTACAGTCGTCGGCATATGAAACGACGGAGACGCCCTCTGGTGGTGGGGGCATCTTCTATAGATAGAAATTAAACAGTGTCGGGGATAGTGTAGTGTACTCATACAAACATACGTACATAGCGCGCAACAGCCACGACCCACATGCATGTCTGTTTGTATAGCGTTCAGCAGAATCAATCCGGCACGTACGTCACGTACGTCGAAATAACTGACAGCAAAGTAGACTGCGGGTGTTTGTATGAGTAACGCCAGATACGACGGATACGTCAAAGTAGAAATTGCTCTAAAATTGACGTACGTGACGCAGCTGACGTATTGGCGGACTGATTCTGCCGAAAGCTTATGACCGCATTTGAAAAATGCATTTGACACCTTCGGCCAATAGCGTAGCTACGGCTGAGCCAGCGTTTATTCTAGAGCTCTGCTGGGCCTCATGCTAAGCACTTGTATTGGCTAATGTAAGAAATTGCCAAGATGAATTTAAATTCAGCTACATAGAAGTCGAGAAAGAGGAGGAGTCAAGCAAATCACTTTCTGTGATTTGATTTGTATAAATAGAGTAAGATTTAAAAATAAAAATCAGAAATAACTTTAGAACGAAACTACTGACTTCTATTTTATTTCTCACATGATCTTTTTCGGCTGTCTTTTTTTTTAGATAGCCTATATGATCGGCTGAATCTCTCCGGCCTTTAAAAACAGAGAGATCCCCCTTTAAAATCACCATTTGTACCCATAGGACCACCACATGGCGATCCTGCCAGATCATTGAATCCCCCAGAATCATGGCCTGACCCTTCCGGGATCATTATGATCCTAGTAGATCAATCCCCAGGTGTATAGCAATCTTTCGAAACTAATCCTCCCAGGATCTCGACAAGCTATTTTCCAGGGTCATGGCATTCTCGTCAAATTCAACACTCATTATGACTAAATATCATGCTAAAACTCTTCCACAATATCAATCCATGATCTTGGATGTGATCACCACGGAATGGAAACCAGAACATAGAGCTAATACCAACATCCAGTTGTCACTGACATATCAGTCGAAGATCCACAGTAGTTGCGATGTTTTGCTTATTAGACAACTCAAAGAAGCCCCAATGGAAAGCTAGAGTTAGTGTAAACATAATCAACACGCTAGAAATAGAAAAACTAGAACTAATAATAAAAACGAACTACTAAATATAAAGTAAGCTAGAGCATACAACTTGTAAAACACATAAATAAGGAATATAATACCATGGAATGTGCCTGCCGTCCATTCAAATAATTAGCGGTCCATCTCTTTAAACCATCAGGTATCTGTGTCTCAAACAGATCTTGTATGAGAGTGGCATGGTTGACTGTGTCTGTTTCATACATACATACATTTACTTACGTGTGTATAATCGCGAACCGAAATAAAACTACTACGTTTGAAGGGAAAAAGGCCGCAGCCAAAAAAACCCTTTTTATTAAGTAACTAACGCAGACTGCCCTAGCACACTATGCATAGTTATCTTTTACCGATTTTAATTACATCTTTTTTGTTTATCAAATTATTCTATTGACACACTTGCACTCGCACACTTCTCCTTCCTTTTTGTACCGCGTCTTGCTCACTACTGAACTACTCGCTCAACCCTATCATTACTCTTTTTTCTATGTGAATACACTCAATCGAGGCAAGCCATGACAAGCTGCACTCAATAACGTATTTTCGAACGGTAAATTTATTCGGGCAGACGCATTGCCCTGCGGACCATTAAGACGCGCAATGGCAAATGCCCCTGTACGAAACAGTGCCAGCGAAAACCTATGGTTTTCTAACCAAACTAAATACAAATAAATACAAATGTAATGATGTAATTCTCTAGCCCCGAAGACTTTATCTTCACTGCTGCTCCGCCATGTCTGCTTCCACGGGTAATACGCAAACCTCTTGTACAGGTCGTCTTAGTTTGCTTGTTTTTGTCTGCACTACAACAGATGGAACTAGTTTGGACCAGCTCGACTATTCGCCTCCATGCCCACTGGGCTGGTTGAAAATTGTCTGCTTTGATTATAACCTTTTGCCCCACTTTAAGATTCTCTCGCACCCTGTGCCATATCTTTCGTTCTTGCAAACGGTTAAAGTTGTCAACTTGCCATCGGTTCCAAAAATGCTGTTTCATATCGTCGGCTGAATGGAAGATCGCCCTATTTCAAAAAAGTTTTGAAGAACGCCCTATTTCAGAATTTGTTTCAAAAACGCCCTATTTCAGATTTTTTTTCAACAACGCCCCATCTCAGAATTTGATTCAAAAACGCCCTATTTAAATTTTTTTTTCAAAAACGCCCTATTTCAGAATTTGTTTGAAGAACGCCCTATTTCAGAATTTGTTTCAAAAACGCCCTATCTCAGAATTCGTTCAAAGAACGCCCTATTTCAAATGTGCTTTTAGAAAACCTTTAACTCGAATAAAGTTTTTATAATTTAAAAGGCTATGAAGGATTGTAAATATGCATTTTAGAAATTTCTTTTTACTTGCATAGAAGTATAATGTACTTCGGATTTTAGATTTATCGACCTAAATCTGCTACAAAGTGAAGATCATGTGAACTTTTTAATTTTTTAACAACGTTCTCGGATGGAGACAATGAGGCTGTTCAGGATCTTTTTACAAATGGTATAGCAACGTAGCATTCGTAGCAAATTTAGACAATAAACTTCAAAAATATAAGTACTTTGACACTAATTTTTCCTGAACAGCCTTAATAAGTTGGGTTTTGTGTCTAGAAAACTTTAATTTTAATATCATTTATATCAGATTGTCAGATGTCTTGTGGTATGATATTTGAAAAACTAGAATAAAATGGAAGGTAAAACATATTTTAATAACAATAAATGGGAAAAAAAAGTAACTATAATTTTCTTATTCCGGAATTTTTTTTAAAAGATTTAGATTATGCACCTACTAAAAAAAAAAAACTGGAAATCAATAAAAATCGTGAATTTGAGGGAAATTGCAGTGCTTCCCGCAGAAAATAAAGCCTTTATTAAATACGAGTATGGTGAAGAAGCAATACCTATATTAATTCCCACAAAAAAATCAGTATTAAAACAATATCCTCTCACTCAACTATATAATAGTCGGCTGGAGTTGGATGCCGATAAAAAGAAGGATTTGCAGGAAATGTGTACAAAACTAGTAATTCCTGAAGCTTATCATGAATTTTATAATTCAATGATTTAATAAATTAATAAACTCATCCAAAGACATTTAAAATAGTAAATAATTTTGAGTTATAGCTTTTCTAAATGGGCTTCTGAAATAGGGCGTTTTTGAAAAAAATTCTGAGACAGGGCGTTCTTCAAACGAATTCTGAGATAGGGCGTTTTTGAACCAAATTCTGAAATAGGGCGTTCTTCAAACAAATTCTGAAATAGGGCGTTTTTGAAAAAAAATTTGAAATAGGGCGTTCTTCAAACAAATTCTGAAATAGGGCGTTGTTGAAAAAAATTCTGAAATAGGGCGTTTTTCAAAACTTTTTTGAAATAGGGCGATCTTCCATTCAGCCGACGATATAGCCTCAATCTCTACCAAAGGCGTTGCTAGCTGGTCTTGTTCCAGCGTTTTCTGGCCCACAAATGGAATTTCATGGATTTCACAGCTGCCTTATGGATCACACCTTGATGTGGTGCAGCTGGAATCATAGAGCGCCACTCAGTTCCTTTCATTGACAAAAGCTCCAATGTATCTTGCCTCCACAGTGATCAACTGCTCTCTTCATCATTTTACTAGCTCCAACCAACGTCGTCGCTTTAGCGCTAAAAAGCTTTGCACATCGCCCACGTCTTCCTAAAAATCTTTCATAGCATGCAATAAACGATTGCGTCGTTAGATCTAGCCCCAAGTCAATGTGTACAGCTCGAGTTTGTAAGCATACAAACACAACGAAACAAAATTTTGTTCTATCAATATAATCGTCTCGCACCCTCACACGCACTCCGAATGGTCCTGCATAATCTGGCCCACAATGCAGGAATGGCTTGCCCACATGCACCCTCTCAGTTGGTAAATCCGCCATCAATTGCTGTTCAAGCTTGTAGTTGTATCGCACACATACTATACATCTATGCAGACATTTTCTGAGCTCATATCTTAATCGTGGAATCCAATATTTCTGCCTGATGTAATTAGTCATTATTTGCACGGCCCCAGGGTAGTCTGTATATGACCATAGTCAGCTATCAAATAAGCTAACATCGAACCTTTAGCGACAATCGCTTGGTGTCTTGACTCATATTCTAGCCCCGCTCCAGCCAATCGCCCTCCGGCTCTCAAAATACCATTTTTATCTAATATCGGATGCAATAATTCTATTTTACTGTGCTCCGGGAGTCTGCTCTCGGTCTTTACCAGTGTCATCATCATCTACTTTTGCTGTGAATCTTCCATTGCCCACAATTTCTCATGCTCCGTTGGCAAGTCTGGTGTTGCCTTCATGCGTCTTGGTCTACGCCTCTTACACGGTCTTTTGCTCCTATCACGAGTTGCTCGTCTTTCCTTCATCGTATCAATGAATCGCTTCACATGCCCTAATACATTCAAGATGCCCTCCAAGTTATTCTTGTATTGGGTAAGAGGTATCAGCTCACCCCTTCCCCCCATTTTTGGCACAAAAATCTCTAGCTCCGCCCGATAGGTATTTATGATATTTACTTTCAGTTCCGCTTGTGTATCTTTGCAATCTCTTATTTTAGCTTGTTGGAACTTATCTGCTGGCCACTGCGCCCTAGGAAGAGATAGTCGCTCTGGGCCATTCAACCAAAGCCCACTGCCCACTAGCTCACCAGGCCTTAAGCCTCTACTTAATGAGTCGCAGGATTATCTTCTGACCTTACATGTTACCAGTTTTTCGCTGTGGTGTTATCCAATAAAGTGCATCCAGCGAATCTGTCAACAAGGTATAATTGATCTCGCCCCAGTTCGTCGCCCTCTTAACTTCCAGCAGTAATCTGGACAAAAGCTCACAAGCTGACAACACCAACCTAGGTGTCGTCACTTTCCTTACTGGTGCTACCCTAGTTTTGGATACTATTAATCTGCACCCAACCTTTCCGTTATCTTGCACCGTTCGAGCATATATAACTGCCCCATAGGCTGATTCGGACGCATCAGCGAAATCGTGTAGCTCTACTTGCCTCAAAGAATGTGTACCAAGCCATATCGGTATCCCGAAATCTTCAAGCTTTCTCATCTCGCTCCAATAATCTTTGAATCTCGCTTCTAGCTCCGATGGTAATTTTTCATCCCACTCTAACTTTAAGCGCCATAAGTCCTGTATCAGGATTTTTCCTATTACAATTACTGGAGAAATGTAGCCATTTGGATCAAATAGTTGAGCCACACAGCTGACCACAACCCGTTTTGTTATAACATTTGGAAGCTCTGGTGTCTTTACGACCAATGGCTACTGGTCTGGTGATACCAACCATACCAACCCTAGCACCCTTGTTTCGTCTTCGAATTTTGAAAAGTCTTGCTCACTAGAATCTAGCGCCCTCATAAGCTCCTTACTATTCGACCTCCCCTTGCAGAGGCTGAAACCAGCACCCTTTAAGATGCGATCCATCTGCTGTGCCAGCATGAACGCATCTAGCTCACTATTTGCCCCAGTCACGCAATCATCCATGTACATGTCATTTATGATAGCCTCTGCCATGGATGGTCGACTTGCGCGTCTCTAGCACACTGTATAACTGATATCACAGCATTGTATGCTGATGATGTCATATTATATATCACTACTGTTAGCCAATATTCCCTCAATTGTTCTTCTCTTCTCTCGCGCCAGAAAATTCTCTTCGTGTCCCATTGATCTCTCGTAATCCCAATCTGGCGAAACATCTTCTTGATATTTGCGCTAAATGCGATTATATGCATCGCATTACTATCTCGCTCAAATCTTTCTGCAACTTGCCTCCTAGTAATTGCACCTCATTTAAAGAATTCCCTTTGTTAGAACGGCAGCTTGCGTAAAAAAAAAAAACGAAACTTTCTCAACACACAGTGATGTGCGATATAATATGTCAACTCACTCTGCCCCGAATGTTTATCCACTATCTTCACATGCCCCAGCTTTTCATGATCTCTCATAAATTCTATATATTTCGCCCTCAGCTCTGGCTCCCTTTCCAAGCGTTTCTCTAAATATAGAAGTCTTCGCAACGCAATTTCTTTCGAACTCCCTATAACCCTGACTTCTTTCAAGGGTATAGTGACTAAGAATCTACCGTCGCTATCTCTGAAGTAAGTATTCCAGAACATTTTCTCTACCAACTCCTCTTCTATTGTTCGCCCCGAGCTCCATTTCCCAGAACCTTGTGAGTAACTTATCTAGCTCTGAATTAACGTTGTAACTTACTGTTGATACTAGCTCACCTGGCAGCTCATTT
>CAXKVI010000520.1:0-24793 GCA_964058755.1 Campiglossa producta | reverse complement strand
ATTCAGCTCGTCATGTCGACCAGCTCCTGGATTCCCTAACTGTGAGTTTTGAAAAGTAAACCTTTTTCCCATATATGTAATTTAAATGGCGAAGAAGTGAACATTTCAAAACTCACTGAGTATACATAGGTCCAGGTGGGCGTACAACCAAGATGAATGCACACAAAAAAATAACATAAAACAAACCTAAACAGAAAAGGCAACGGCGTCGTAGGTACTCCAGACGGTTTCTGGAAAGCCTCACAGCAGCAGGGAAAGCGATAGAGATGCACGAAAAAGAACAGCGGCCACAGCAGAGATTCGATTGTTTCTGTTTTAAGGTTTTGTAGTTTTTTTTTTTTGAAGTTTGAATTTTTTTACAAAGCCTGCTTCTGTGAGAAGCAAATTTTCAAACTACAAATAAAAGAAACACATTACTCCCTTCCTTGCTTTTGGTATGATCTTTTCTAACATCAAAATTCGTACATCTTTTCGTGTATGAAAAACATTTTTTTTTAAACTACAAATCAAAGATTGAGCGACACATTACTCCCTTCCTTGCTTTTGGTATGATCTTTTCTTATAACAAAATTCGTACATCTTTTCATGCACGAAAAACAATTTTTTTTAAAACTACAAATCAAAAATTGAGCGACACATTACTCCCTTCCTTGCTTTTGGTGTGATCTTTTCTTATAACAAAATTCATACATCTTTTCATGCATGGAAAAAGGTAATGCATTGCCTACTTTCCCACTGGGATGATTCCTATGTAGAATTGTCTGCTGATTCCGAATATGTAATCATTTGGTTTAAAAGTATAATAGTTTTCAAGATATCTTGACATTTGATTCCGTTTTGAAGAGATATAAAACGCTTTCAACCAATTCAAAAATAATTAAAATCGACATTAAGGTGATTGAGCTATTACGAGAAAAATTTTTTTGTTTCTTCATCCAAATTTTCAATTCTTTTTCGACCAACTGCTTTACCAGGGCTTCGGAAATAAGCTATCATAGGCGACTTTGGTTGGTTCCTTCTTCGATAAGCATAAAATGTAACAAAAAGGTGAAAACTATCAACTTTTAAATACTTTTTATATACATAATTTTAACTTATCTCAAAAACCGAAATTTCAAGATATCTTGAAAACTGTTATACTTTTAAACCAAATGATTACATATTCGGAATCAGTGGAAAATTCTACATAGTAATCATGTATAAAATGTCGAGGGAAAATTTGTAACAAAAAGGTGAAAACTATCAACTTTTAAATACTTTTTATATACATAATTTTAACTTATCTCAAAAACCGAAATTTCAAGATATCTTGAAAACTGTTATACTTTTAAACCAAATGATTACATATTCGGAATCAGTGGAAAATTCTACATAGTAATCATGTATAAAATGTCGAGGGAAAATTTGTTGGGTAAAAACAGAAAATTTTTGATTGAGGACTTTCAATATAACAGGGCTTATAAAGTCAAGGGCACATCACAATTTTGTACTGGTATGCTTAAAATTTTCGTAATTAAAATTCCTACAACATAGGAGGGCTAACTTTTTTTCGTCCATAGACTTTTTCTGATTTTAAAGAGGTTAAATCTGAAATTTTGTAAAAAATTTGGTTTTTTTAATTTTTTGAACGTTTTTTTTGCATAGTTGCCAAACTACTGAAGATACTTATAGAAATGAAGGCAAAAAATGTTTATGGGAATTAGTACAATGTATAATTCAACAGTTTAAACCGGAAAAATGAAAAATTCTAATTTTTTACTTGCCTATATGAAGTAGTGTTTTGCCAAATTGGGAATTTTCATTTTCACCGATATTTCGAAAACTAGATCTGCCACAGAAAAATTAATATGATATTCGGAATCAGGAGAACATTTTACATTTAGAAAATGTACTTTCACTTTTGCAGATTTTTTTTGTCGAGTAGTATAGTCAGGTTAAATACAAGTGGCTGCCGTAGAAGCACGCTTAACCCAGTTTTGAAAGGCCCGTTGCGATACCACCAACACTAGGAAAGTCAGTCCTGGGACTCAGCCGTTGATAGTTACAAATTTGAAACTGTGAGGGACTTCGTCTATTTGGGAACCAGCATTAACACCGAAAATAATGTCAGTCTAGAAATCGAAGCGGACAAAATCGCCTAGGCGGTTAAGCTTCAAGATTAGATGTATTCGAATAGTTGTCAACTATTCTTATACCTACTTGGCAACTATTCGAATATTTGAACAAAACTTCTGCAAACTATTCGCGTTTCATCCAGTATTTCAATACAAATATTCGAATGAACGAATAAATAATTATAATAATAATAATGAATACCCTGCTAGACAGTATTATGACATTCATTCAGCTTTGTAATGTTGCCTTTGAAAACGTGATAGAAAATCCTGAAGTAAATATCAGCTGTTTTATATTTACATCACGATTTTCTATCACGTTTTCAAAGGCAACATTACAAAGCTGAATGAATGTCATAATACTGTCTAGCAGGGTATTATTCGAATTTTTTATTCGTGTCAAAATTGTATACACTGACTAGTTTCCATGCGACCAAGCATTTAGACGTAGTGTTTTATCCGGTCTAGCTGGCATCGAACGGACCAGACTGCATTGGCATTGCGTTGTCTTAACGCTTTGAACCATGTGCCCTGCATGCAATCTTGCATTTATATTCTTTCTAATATTTGCCATGTGTTTTTCTTACTTTATAGACTTCTTGTACACCCTATGATCTAGGGCGATAACAGGAAGCAAGTAAATTTGTATATGACGCACTTTTTGAAGCTATTTCCCTCCTTCCATATGAACCACGGGTTTATATTTCCGGTTTTTTGGTTCTTGTACATGGGGAGCGAATGTTTGTATGTATATGAAGTTTTATTTGTGGATTGAATCCAATGTATATGTTTATACGTTAATTTTCTAATTATAGGTATTAGAAAGAATTGAATGCACAATTTTATACAGCGGAATGGTAATTCACTGACTAGTTTCCATGCGACCAAGTGTTTTATCCGGTCTGGCTGGCATCGAACCTACCAGACTGCATTGGCATTGCGTTTTCTTCACGCTTTGAGCCATGTGCCCTGCATGCAATCTTGCATTTATATTCTTTCTAATATTTGCCATGTGTTTTTTCTTATTGAGAATGAAATCGCTACAAATTTCCAGACGTTGAAACATTCGAACATAGCAGCACCGTCGTCAACGACGCATGTTGTGCATTCGCGTTCAATAAAAAATTTATATGTTTTGCATTCGCGTTCTATAAAATATTTTATAAACAATAACAGTGATACAATTTATTTCTGTAGAGGGGATCGAAAATATCGATTGTAAGAGGCTTATATGTCAGATGTCCAACCTTACTTAGTTCGATAGTCCATATTGTATATGAAATAAGTTCAAAATATTAAGGTAACCATCCGTCCTCCTTTGAGGAGGATTATCCTCTGAAAATGCGGCTTGTTCTCCGAAAAATTTGTGTCCTCCTTTGTCCTCCTTTTCGACGATTTTGTCCTCCTTTTTGGACGACTTCATACACCTTTATATTAAGTCGCTTTCTTGTTTGCACCACAATTTTCATGCGAATTTTGGAATCTTGCAGCGTCTTTCGCAAGTCGGGCTTTTTGTACTGTTAATACTCCATCACAGAGCATTTTTAGTCGAAAAAGACTACAAATAATTGAATTTAGCAACATGTTCATTGAAGTTGTCGAAACCACTGGTGAAAGCATTGCACAAACTATTCTGAATGCATTAGAAAAGCTTGACCTTGACATTAAAATGTGCCGCGGTCAAGTTTGTGATGGAGAAGAAAATATGAGCAGCAAACTAAAAGGTGTTCAGGCACGTATATTTATGTCCTGATTTTCTAAATCACGGTGACTAGACGCGACGCAGTCACTCACCCTCACCATCACCCTCAAGTTCGTAATTTATAAGCACGTAAGTTTTCGCGTTCATCCAGTTACGTTATCACGACGCAGTCACTGCGTTTGACAGGTCTGCGTTCGCGGTAGTTGGCAATTCTGCTAGCTAACACAAACAAAAATGTAAACCAGCCACAAAGTAAAATAAAATGTTTTAGTGCTCTTGCCTTATTTCTATTGTTGAAATTATGAAATTATAAAATTTTGTGAAAAGAGTGTTATAGTGAGGATTTGTTTGTGTTTGAGTGTTTTGTTTTGCATTTGTGACTGTTTATTCTTCGTTTTCGTTGAAGTTGGGAAACTTCAGCATCTCAGCAGCTACCGAGTGCCAAACCGCGTTGAAGCATGTCAGGAGACATATTTTTATGTGAAATATGTATGTTTATATTTGCATAGAAGTTTGCAAATTGTTGTATGTAATATAAGGGTGTTATGTAATAGATGGTGTAGGACCGCGGTTAAATAAATCTCCGCATTGGACTTCAAATTTTTGTAGAGAGCTTAGGTTCCCCGTCAGAAAAATTGGTATTTGTTTCCTTAAGGAGTCAGCTGCTAATAAATTAGCTAAAATTATGGGAAATAACTCAAAAGACGGGTTTTGGCCTCAGGATCATGAATCGAAAAATGTGCCGAGTCCGATACCAAAATTGGGGCGGAATCCATAGTATTTATGTGCGAAACCCTTTTCTGAGTTGTCGGCCTTCGGCCGCGCTTATAAAAATAAACCTGAGTTATGCCATCTTAAGTCCGGGTGGTTGCCTAATAAAATTACAACAACCACATGAAAACTGGCAACTTTGATTGAAAATATCTCCAGAGAAGCAAAATATTAAAAAATCGCTTCCGGATTCGTGATCCTGAGGCCAAATCCCGTCGTTTGAGCTATCTCCCACAATTTTAACTAATTTATTAGCAGTTGACCCCTAAAGGAAACAAATATCGAAAAATAACTTAAAAAGTCCCAATCGATCCAATATGTTCTCAAAAAAAGTTGTCAAAAGTCCAAATTTTAAATTTTTTGGATTTTTCTCGAAATCGAAGTTTTTTTCTAAAAATTATCATCAAATTACCCATGCCTCAAATTGTTTTCTGTTTTTTTTTTTAAATTTTTTTTTTAAATAACTAAAAAAAATATTAGAAATAAGTAAAGTGATTCCAGCAAACGCGACCCAAAAGCAAGTGTTTAGTTTGACAGCTAAAATGACTGTTCGCGTCAGTTCGCGTTCTTATATGTTACCAAAAAACGTAAGAAACGTACTCATATTCACCCACAGTCACTTACAGTCACGAAGTGATTTATAAACTACGAATTGGGTTTCACTTGGGTGAACGTGACTCTTCGCGTCGCGTTTCGTTTTGTAAAATCAGACCATAAATGTTCAGCCCTTAGCCTTTTTTACCCACTGCGCAAGCCGCCGACTTAACTTGGCTATTAGCTCAGCCTGCACCGTACCCAGTGTAAGAAATGCAGTAGGGGTTATAGCAAGTACTGCCACTTTCTTCCGTGAATCGGCCAAACGAATACATCTTCTTAGAAAAGAAATACAATCTAATCTGCCACAAGACAAACAAAATATGTTAAAAAAAAATGTGTGAGACAAGATGGGTTGAGAGGCATGAAGCGGTTTTGACCTTTTTGGACGTGTTGCCATGACTCCCTCCAATATTACAAAAAAGGCTGATCAGCAATATGGGAGCAGAACAAGTTCTGTACTGCCATTTTCTTTGCTGCAATCCATAACTTCGTCAGAATTCCTAATAAGCTTTGTGATCCTATCACATATTTTAGGAATAACCCTGCCCTTATCTCGATCGCTTCAAGCCAAAGATATTGACATACTTTCTGCAGTTCAGCTTATTACTACGACCACAGCAAGTTTGCAGAGGCAGCGTGAATCTAGCAATGTCACATTTAAAAAACTGTTCGACCAGGCTGAGGCCATTGCAAATGAACTTGGTACAGAAATCACAGTCCGTAGAACCACCGGTCGTCAAATCAATCGAGCAAACATTCAGACTGAATCAGTTGAAGAATATTACCGACTTTCAGTTTATATTCCATTTCTAGACTTCATATTGAGTGAAATGTCAACCAGGTTCCCTAGCGCTCCTCTACAAAGAATCGGACAGTTGCAAAAGTTGCTGTCGCATAACTTTAACGACGAAGATTTAGATAATGTTTTGCAAGGTGCTGAAGTTTATAAAGAAGATCTTCCTTGTTTTTTAGCTTTAAAGGTAGAGCTAAAAATTTGGCAACAGATGACTGAAAATATATCAGAAACTCCAGCAGATGCCTACAAACGAGCCACGATGCTGCCAAATATTAGAACCCTTTGTCAATTGCTGTGCACGTTTCCAGTGAAGCCCAAGATAAAGGTCTTTCGCCGTTTGAATTTGGTTTTTATTTTCCATGCTATAATTCCGAGCGCCTCTTTTCAATGTCCCACCTATACCATCACATGCAGATTTTCCATGGCTGGTTGCGTAAAAGTGCCACTCAGCGAATATTTCGAAATCAATTTTATGATGACATAAATTAATTAAGTTGTACTTGTTTTTGTGTTGTGCTCTTGCACCATCTGACACGTAGATAACTTTCGTAAATGAATTACTTATATTAGTCTTAACAAAATTAATCATTTTTGAAATATATAGATATTACAATCGGATATTATGGCAAAAGTTCTATGAATTAAATTATCGTTATCTCTGCAATAAATAGCGAACGGATGTATAGTGGCTTGATTATTATTCCAATGATATCCTTGAATGGAATCTTGTATAACAAACGCATAGTTTTCAGCGAAATCCATTTGAATTAGCAGTTCTCCTGGCAGCAGTGTAATTTTTCTTTCGCTTACGAAGCGCGACTGGCGCTTAGCTGTGAAATGATGTGATTTCAAACCGGATTTTTCGAACATCAGTTTTGCATTCTGATGCAATGTGCACATGGTAAATTTTGTAAATCCTAATTGAAGTGAAGGATGTATTTTTCTAAATTCATCGTAAGTTTCACGAAGAGATGGCAGCATTAGTCTTTTTTTAACTTTCTCGCGTATATTTCCTTGTCTTACTACAATTGAGTCCTGTGACCCAGGCATGAATCGGCTGATTTCATCATCTTCATCAAACAATTTTACTGTGTTTAAAGTTGCTTCAGGTAAACTACGTCTGTCCATGCTAGAGCGTTTGACGTCCGAAAATTTTGTTTTATTTTTTTGTATATAAATATAAATATTTTTAAAGAAAAAAACACCATTCTAGTTTTTAGATATGTTATATATGAATATTAAATAGACCTTTCTAAAAATTTTTTTTTTTTAATCGCTGTCTTTGAAGTGTTTTCCCAGTTTGAAAAAAAAAAAAAATTTCAGTGTAATATAGAATCTTTACAGTGGGGTGAGGCCATCTCAAGTGAGCTCGCATTTACCAAGTGTTCGAATAACATAACAAAAATTTTTCATATTAAAGCCTTATAAAAGGGTTGGAAATCCTGTTAATTTTTTTTCTCGAAATTTTTTACCGTTATATTTTTATAACCAATTGAATTTTGTCGCATCAAATCGGTTAACAATTTTTTCTCAGAATCTACTGAACTGATATCAATAATTTTTTTTTTGACATTTAGAAAAAAAGGCACTCTAATTTTGAATTTTTTTTATACACAAATTACATTTGTTTGCTAAATAACATTAATTGTTATAAACAAATTATTATATAACTAACTTCTGCGCCTCTGAAAAAAAATTAAATAACATTAAATTATGTGGTATTCAGTTGAATCATCATCGCGAATAACGTTCTAAGTGTAATTTTTTCAAAACCGGGTTTATTGCATATAACATTATGTATTGCTCTCTTGCATTGTCCAGATAACAAATTTTCTAAAATTTGACACACCAAAACTGTAAAAATTCATTTAAAAATAGTAGGTAAATTTAAAGTGACATAGATTATTTTGCATAGAAGCGTCGAAAGTGATTCGTAACGGCACTGGAAGATCAGAAGGAAGATGTACTACTGACAATATAAAAGATATAAAGAAAAAGTTAAGAAGACAAATGAGAAAAATAAAATTAAAAAATATGACTTTAGCGTTTTTTCGCTCTCCTGACAAATGCTGATTTTGTAACTTAGAACGTTATTCGCGATGATGCTTCAATTATACCTTTATATCTGAAAAAAAAAAATGGCGGCCCAGCAATAGTTTTCTCGTAATAACCTTATATGTCACGGTGGGTTTTAAGCATGTTTTATTAAAAGCTGCATGTTTTATTAAAAGGGACATGTCCCTATATTTTTTTTTTCAACATTTTTCCCCGAGCTCTTTTTTAAAAAACTCATTTAAAATAAATAAAAAATAGAATAAAAAAATATTTTTAATTTAAAATGTTTTTAAAATGAACTAAAAACTGGAAAATAATTTCCCCTCTGCCTACATAGATTCTTCACCACGTAAAGCTTATCTGGAACATTTGCGAGTGTGAATTCTTATAGGTATTAAATAGTACTTGGAGTTTGAAAGGTATAAAAACATTGGCGCACGCTAAAGATGGTTCGCATTAATTTCTAACAATCTTATTACCGATATGAGCTTTTCTAAAAAAAAAACATCTTTTCACAATATAGCAAGCGCCAAATGTTTTTATACATTTCAAACTCCAAGTACTATTTAATACCTATAAGAATTCACACTCACAAATGTTCCAGATAAGCTTTACGTGGTCAAGAATCTATGTAGGCAGAGGGGAAATTATTTTCCAGTTTTTAGTTCATTTTAAAAACATTTTAAATTAAAAATATTTTTTTATTCTATTTTTTATTTTATACTTTTTAGTTGTGAGTCTGTGAAAATTTCTAAGATTGTAATTGGATATTCTGTGTCATATTAGTGGTACTCATGTAACCATATAACTTAACGAAAGCGTAAATATATACATTTAACAGCTCAGTTAGATGAACGATATAGATAAATTTATGTGAATACTTTTTATTATGAAATTCTTATTAATTTAATTTTTGACCCATTTTTTAGCTATTCTTCTATTTTTGTCTAGTGTGCATTGACTGCTTTGAAAAACTGCATGTCGAACAGCGTAATCGAATTGGGTAATTTTTGGAGGTGTTTACACACTAAACTCCTCGTGGAAGTTTACCGAATCTGTGTAAACTTCGTTCCATAAAAATTTTGACAGTTCATTTACGCCTTCGGCAATTTTCTACGTTTACACGCATTACGCGGTGTGCCTATGGTTACATGAATAAAATTATTCTTTTTTAAGCCTTATAAAGCACAGTATCTTTCCTTTGTGCAACAGTGGCTGCGCCTAAATGTATGCAGATGAAATATTCGAAATTTCGATGCTGTTTATGGCGCTGAAAACACATTATAGCATGCGCATTATAGCATATGTACGAAATATTCAGATAGCAATAAGGAAGATAGGCCGATAAATGGGACTTTTGCAATTAAAGCAATATTTTGGATTTTTTTTTTGTATAATGCATTGTCAGCGAAACCTGAACGATGGTGAAAATTTCAAAACCCCAGCTCAATGGGAAGTTAGTTCAAAATCCAAAGCAAAATCTCTGGAAATGAAACTTTTCAAATATCACTATCCGTGCGCCACCTATCGGAATTATTTTTTTCTTATACTGCGTGGGGCTAGAAAACTAAACGACGATGGAAATTTCAAGATTCTACCTCAACGGGAAGTTCGTTGAAAAACAAATTAATCGACACCGAAAACAGAACTTCGCATTTCTTAAATAGAACGACTCACGCGCCACCTAGCGGGTCCAATTTTCTTTTGAACATTTGGAAATTGATTAAGTAATACACACGCTAAATATCAGCTAAATCGGTCCATAATTAGGATTTTCAGCTTTTATTACCCCGATCTCAGCTCCACCTAGCGGAATTCCAGCCAAATCGGACCATAAATGCGATTTTTGAAAATATAGCGACACACGCGGCACCTATCGGATTTTTTTTCTTCATAATATTGCATTGTCATCGCGACCTGAACTGTAGTGGAAATTTCAAGACCCTAGCACAACAGGAAGTTGGTTCAAAATCGAATGCAAAAATCCGGGCACAAGAACGACGAAAGCGACCTAATAAAAACATTTTAAAAAACATCTTTTCACAATATAGCAAGCGCCAAATGTTTTTATACATTTCAAACTCCAAGTACTATTTAATACCTATAAGAAATCCCACTCACAAATGTTCCAGATAAGCTTTACGTGGTCAAGAATCTATGTAGGCAGAGGGGAAATTATTTTCCAGTTTTTAGTTCATTTTAAAAACATTTTAAATTAAAAATATTTTTTTATTCTATTTTTTATTTTATACTTTTTAGTTGTGAGTCTGTGAAAATTTCTAAGATTGTAATTGGATATTCTGTGTCATATTAGTGGTACTCATGTAACCATATAACTTAACGAAAGCGTAAATATATACATTTAACAGCTCAGTTAGATGAACGATAGAGATAAATTTATGTGAATACTTTTTATTATGAAATTCTTATTAATTTAATTTTTGACCCATTTTTTAGCTATTCTTCTATTTTTGTCTAGTGTGCATTGACTGCTTTGAAAAACTGCATGTCGAACAGCGTAATCGAATTGTGTAATTTTTGGAGGTGTTTACACACTAAACTCCTCGTGGAAGTTTACCGAATCTGTGTAAACTTCGTTCCATAAAACTTTTAACAGTTCATTTACGCCTTCGGCAATTTTCTACGTTTACACGCATTACGCGGTGTGCCTATGGTTACATGAATAAAATTATTCTTTTTTAAGCCTTATAAAGCACATTATCTTTCCTTTTACCCCTTTTACATTATTCAAGTCTTGAATTCAATTCTGCCGCGACATAGGCGAAGGGGGTGAGAAGCGAGGGGAAGAGTACACTTGAAAGCGTACCGTCAACTCGTTTCAAGTTTTTCTTGCTATCTCTTTTACTCCTCCTTGTACCCCCATATTTTGTTTCATAATTGCTTTCAAGAAAAATTGACAAGTGTAGACACGAATAGAAGGAGTGTTATGGGGTGTGGTTGCTGAGTGACCGCGCTCAATCCCGACTCTTGCGTCCTCGTTCGTGCACTCTGGGCAACGTTGAGCTACCTAGGCTCGCGGCAGAAAGAGAGGGAGCCCCGGTGGGGCCACTCTGACATACTTGGTTTAAGGGCTCACCGGGGTCTTTTTCGCAGCGTCTGTACACCATGAGGTGCGGCTGTAAGCGAGCGTCTGTCTTGAAGCAAGCGGCTCGCTATATAAATGTGCAAAACTTTTCCCTCCCAATCCAGGGTGTTATGCGATACCGTGCCCATTGGACGTTTGCAGCCGGGAGGCAAATCGTGGCTGTAGTCGAACCGAGCCTCACTGATACCGGGCCGCCTCAGGGAGTAACTATGGTCTTACCGCGGTATGGGGCTCTGCCGCGGCGGACGACACACTTCCCCTTACACTACCCTTGACCCTAAGCTGGCCTTGTCCGGCGAGGGGTCGTACGAACAAGATGAAGAACACACAAAATACAAAGCAATTAACGACTTCGTTTACTCCGCAGCAGAGAAGAACTATGCTGGAGCAAGCGAAAACACAACGCCGGAGGACAAACTCCGCCTCAAAGTTAACTGGGAGGCCGACAGCGATGGAAACTACGGGTCAGTCATCCCCCAAACTGCTATCAAGTAAGAGTGACTTGATGGGAGCAAGCAGCAGTGCGGCTGCCTACGCAGTCAAGCAGAAAACGGCGGAAGCTAAACTTCCATCAAGCGCTGGTACGAAACCCAATCTCTTCACATCTGGGGCAATGGTCTCACGACCTGGTTTCAGAGTTTCGAAAGAGAAGGACGATGCCGCAAAGGGAGAGACCGCGATGGCAACTACGAGTCTGAATCCCCCAAGAGGCATCTCCCCGACGCTTTGCGTACTGGGATAAAAGAAAGGCCGCAAGGATCCTTAAAAAATATGAGGGAGCATCGCAGGAGAAGCTGTTGCCGGAAGAAAGGAAGATGGTGGAGGAAGCGAAAGCTCTGATACCAAATTTCCAGAGACCCTATGTGCCTAAGAGGGTGAACGGTAATCCCTTCAAACGCCAGAGATCGGACGGAGAGGTAGACCCCCATCCGAAGCGGCATCAGTTCAACCCCGTAGTGGGAAAACTCAGCTTTGCTGAAGTAACCAAGGACAGAATCCTTATAGGTTTCATTGACCGAGGTAACGACCGTTGGTCCATCCCCAAAGACCGGTGGCTGTATGTCCGGAATGAAATGGGCAGGGCCCTCCTCGACTTAATGCGTGAGTCTCCGGGTAGTCCGCCGCGAGGTACTGACGCGGGCTGGCACCAAGGTCAGATCAAAATATTCGCGTGCGAGGATGCAAGAACTGTCGCACTGTATAAGGCAGCAGTTGCAAGACTGGGTGAAGTCTACCCAGGGGCAAGACTAGATGTCGTCGACTGGAAGGACATTCCTGCTCGGCCAAGGGCAAGGGCATGGATTCCTGCCGTCCCTGCAGAACCCGAGAATATTCTTGAGATGCTGCAGGTCTGGAATCCGTCTCTCCCGACGCAGGATTGGGGCGTCAATCTGGTCGATGATGTGGTTGGGCCCAATAGACAGGTGGTTATCACTCTGAATAAGGAGGCGCTCGAGACCCTTAAACGGTGCAACGGACGAGTGCATTACGGCTTGGGTCAGATCGTGATCCACGTATACCGTGGCGATGCACAACGCGCTGCTATTCCGGACGCTCCGGAGGACTCGGAGATCGAGGCATCGGAAGGGGAAGCAGAGGAGTCCGACGCGGAAAGTATGTTATCCGCCACGTCAAATTGCGATGGTGCTGCGAACAACTCGGCGATAGAAGAAAGCCTGCTTGACGAAGAAGGCCTCGACGTCACGATCGTGGCTAAACCTGAGCACACTAACGTTGATGCTGCTTCAGACAGCAGGGTTCCCGCCACGCCAAATCGTGCAGGTGCTCTGAACAACTCCTCGTTGAGAGACAGCCCCCGGAACAGGCCAGACCTCGACGACACGCTGGCGGCAGGGAAGTCTGAGCTCTCTCATGTTGGTGGTGCTTCAGATAAATCTGCACAAATCTAAAGCAGCCTCGGCTGTTTTGAGCAGTCGTCTTTCTAAAGGCGACGTAGACGTGGTCCTTATCCAAGAGACCTGGGTCAATAGCTCTAGGATCTGTGGATTGGGGACTAAGGGGTACAAGCTCATCCAAGCCAATGATGAGGGCAAGGTCAGAACCTGTATTTTGGTAAAGTCTGAGCTAAACACCTTTCTATTACCCAACTACTCAAATGGTGACGTTACAGCTGCCAGCTTAACAGTCGGCAGCACCAGCCTAACGATGGCGTCGGTCTATATGCCCTATGGCGCCGAAGAACCTCCTCCACAAAAGGAGGTGAAAGATCTGGTGGATAATTTCTGTACGGGCCATCTTATTATTGGAGCTGACGCTAATGCTCATCACGTCCAGTGGGGAAGCTCCGATATTAACGCTAGGGACGAGTCTCTGTTTGACTACCTACTAACAACTTACCTGGTGGTTTGTAACGTGAGTAACGGGCCTACTTTTATAACTAAAGCTCGTAGGGAGGTTATAGACCTCACTGTTTGTAGCGAAGGCGTTTATGAGTGGGTCAGAAAATGGCGTGTTCTTGATGAGCATTCATTTTCTGACCATCGGTACATAGAAATTGTGTTAGACTTTATTGTTGAGCGGCCAGTTATGAAACGAAATCCACGCAACACTAACTGGCAGCTACATAACCAAATATTAGCTAGGGACCTACCAGTATTACCTCCACAAGCCCCCTCATCAGTGGGAGAACTGGATGATCTGGTAACGACCTTTACAACGGCGCTCTCAAATGTCCTAGAGCAGGCTTGTCCAGTACCAAAACCACGCGGCAAACATAGACCCCACTGGTGGTCTTACGACCTGGATTCGTTCCGTATATCATGCAGGAAGCAATTTAACAAGGCCAAGAGCATCGGTACGGAGCCTGAATGGCTCGAATATGAAGCTAAACTGAGGGCCTATAAAAAGGCTCTAAGGCAAGCGAAGAGAACTTCGTGGAGAAATTTCTGCACCGGGGTCGAAAAAGTCGATGATACAGCGAGACTTAGACGAGTGCTATCAAAAACTCAAACAGCCATTAGCTATTTACGGAAGCCTGACGGATCTTGGACCAGCACGGAAGGGGAAACCATGGAGCTGCTCCTGAACACACACTTTCCGGGGAACTTGTATGATGCACCTGTAGCATCTGCAACAAACCTGGCGGTAAACATACCCATTACGGAGGAAAGGGTAAGGTGGGCAATCAAAAGCTTTGAGCCGTTCAAGGCAGCTGGGCCAGACGGGATTTTCCCCGCACAACTCATAAACACGCTGGAAATATCAGCTAAATGGCTGGTAGTTCTCTATTCTCTGCCTGGCTCTTAATTACATTCCGTGCTCCTGGAGAAGCGCCACGGTAGTCTTTATTCCAAAGGCTGGGAAGGCCTCACACTATGAGCCTAAAGACTACAGACCGATCAGTCTCTCGTCTTTTGCACTTAAAACCTTCGAGAGGAGGGGTGGCGGGAAGATAGTGGCATATGCAGACGATTAAGCTATTGCATATAGGGGCAAATTCCCACAAACCCTGTGTGACTTGATGCAAGTAGCACTGCGAGAAGTTTCTTCATGGTCCTCTCGCTGCGGACTTAGCATCAACCCGGGAAAGGTGGAGCTTGTCCTTTATACCAGGCGGTACAAGATACCACCGTTGAACCTACCAGAATTAGATGGCGTGCGCCTGAACTTAGCTGACAAAGCCAAATTCCTAGGCACAGTTCTAGATAGAAAGCTTAACTGGAAGGAGAATGTCATCCAGCGCCAGAGGAAAGCGTGCATTGCACTTTACACGTGTAAAAGAGCCATTGGCAAAAAATAGGGGCTCAGCCCCAAAATTTGCAGATGGATCTATACTGCGATAATCCAGCCAATTATGCTGTATGGAGTCGTGGTATGGTGGCCTGCGCTAAGAAAGGCAACAAACCTAAATCTGTTAGGGAAAGTCCACAGATCGAGCATGATCTGTATAAGCGGGGCGTTAAGAACAACGCCCAATGAAGCTCTCCAGGCCATTCTTGGCCACTCGATCTGGAAGGGTACCGGGCAGCAGTAGCATCGGCTGTGCGTCTAAGGGAAACGCCCGTCTGGGGCGCAAGCACTATTAGACACTCCTGTATTCTACGATCTTACAGCTTTCTCCCTCTGAGCACAGATCGGTGTGCGACCACAACAGTCGGAGATTGTTGTTTTAGAATAAACATTTCCAGCAGGGAAGACTTAGATCGGTGTCCCGCTACTAATGGCGGCACTTTTATATACACCGACGGCTCGAAGTTAGACGGCAGAGTCGGAGGAGGGGTTTACTCAAGGGATTTGGACCTAGAACTCTCCTTTAGACTACCTGATCACTGCAGCGTCTTCCAGGCTGAAGTTTCCGCAATCATGGACGCCGTGACTTGGATAGGTGAACGCACCATCGGACAGGATATCTGTATTTTCAGCGACAGCCAAGCGGCCATCAAATCCCTTGGCTCTTACTCGTTCAACTCTGAACTAACGCTCAGCTGTCGTCGATCTCTTCAAGAGATGGCCCAACAGAACCGCGTGAACCTCACATGGGTCCCGGGACACAGGGACATTGAGGGAAACTGTAGGGCAGACGAACTTGCCAGGCAGGGCACGACCAAGCAGATTCTTCAAGATAAAGAGCGCATAGGTATGCCGTTCGCCACGTGCAAGCTAATGCTGAAGGAGCATACACTCCGCGAAGCCAACGAAAGGGTGCCGCATATCCAAGCAAACCTGGCCAAAATGCGATCTTAAAAGATCTAGACACATATACGCCCTAAAAAGGAAGGAAATCTCCATATTAATAGGTGTTTTAACCGGGCACTGCCATATTGGTAGGCACGCAGCAAGGCTAGGCGTTCCCTACCGACGATGCTGCAGGAGTTGCAAAGATGATGAGGAAGAGGAAACGGTGGAGCACCTCATCTGCAACTGCCCGGCCTTAAGCGGAGCGAGAAGGCGCTCTCTGGGAGTTCCCTTCCTGGTTAGCTTAAGCCAGGTCGCGGAGCTAGACATAAAGGACTTGATGGCCGTCATCAAGTTATCAGAATGGTTCGAGGAGGGGTAGCGGTGTCGGTTAGGAGTGTCAGTCCCGGGTTTCGGCTATATGGAGAGTCCCGACAGCACTGGGATTTTCCATATGGCCGGGCCCCGGGACTGACTTTCCTAGTGTTTGTTGGTATCACAACGGGCCTTTTATTACTGGCCTAGGTGTGCCTTTGCGGCAGCCACTTCTACCTACCTACCTACCTAACATTAAAATTGTAACTTAAACTTACTATTCAGGAACTTAAGTTGTTTGTACTACAGGTACAAATAGCCAAATATACGTAGAGCGACGGTCAAAATAATAGCATAAAAAATAAGAATAATATACGTATAGCTACGGTCAAACCAAGTTCAGGATAGTTAATTTAACTTTAAATAAAGTGCATATTTTGTCAGAATTTCCAGAAAATTTTGGAGTATGCAGTTTTGTAGCCCATTAAATTTTACTTTAAAAATGTGTAAGTTAGCGTGTCCGCACACGGAGCGAATCGTCATAGACGCGTATTTGCATGAAGAGCTGCACACGAATCGGCAGCTGCACGAAAGTGGCAAAGCATGAAAGCTACATGCTGCTCAGCGTATGACAATGCTGTTCGCCAGGCGTCGTACGCTTAGAAAAGAGGAAGAAGAAGCATTTGTTTACATTTTTCATTTTCGATTTTTGTGTGCTGTGGCTTTGCTTTCTTTTTTCAAATAAAATTAAGTGTTTCTTTTGAAAGAAAAAATAGAAAATTTGTACAATTGGAAGAAATATGTGTTAATAATGTGCGGGAAATGTATTAATTAACTAAAATTGCGATTTTGACAGTTCTTTGTGTGCTTTTTTCTGCAGATCTTGAGACGCAGGGAAATTCGTGCTCAGTGAAATGACGAGTACGCGTCTATGACGATGCGCCTCGTCTGCGGACTGCCTTAGAATTCGCTAACAACTTTCTCTGAATTTTCAGAATTTTTTTTTGTCAAGGGTGTTGGGTGCTTTCTTTCATACAAAAATAAATTTAGTTCATGCGTTGTATGGAAGAAAAAATTTTTTTTAGCGATTTTTAACTTGCACATTGTTGAAGTAAAATTGAATGGGCTGCAAAACTGCATACTCAAAATTTTCTGGAAATTCTGACAAAAAACCACAGGTACAAATGGCATACATTTTTGATACATTAATAGCGACTTATGATACATTAATAGCGTAAATGACAAAAAAATTCTTAAGCGATAGTGGCGAAAACCATGTACAAAGTTATGCTATTTTTATAACTTAATTTTTTGCATATGGTCTCCGGAAATTCAGGTATTCATATTACTAATAAAAACTGCATTTGAGATAAAAACAAAAAGTAATATCATTTGGCTAATGAAAAAATTACTTTTTCTTAAGTTCGAATTGTGAACTTAAACAAATTATTGTATTATGAATATGAATAGGGATAGGGATACACTAAGAAAAATGCATTGAATGTTGTGACAATATCGCTATTGATAGCGACGAGATTGATGCAATATTCATTCAGAATGAGCGAGTTATCAAATATTATTTGCTCCCAATAAAAAGTAAAATGACCTGTCAACCATTTCGAAATGATGTACTATATTCTATATTTATGGAAAGAATGCTAATATATTTGAACGGCACGTCAATATCTATGGTCGTGATATGAATTTCTATTGTCGGTATATTTATACCCATATTTACTGCATAGTAATAATGGTAGAGACAGCGCATTAATATATATTGGCGAAATGTAAATATTTCTGGGACGCATAAGCATAATAGTTAAACAATTTTTACTATGGATTACCAAACAATATTACAACTTGTTGGAGCGTTTTTTTTAATTCAAAATTTTTTGAATTTCCTATGATTGATCATTTTTCTAAAAATTTTATAAAATGCCGTAGCCGAATGGTAGAATACTGGGCTAACGTGCCAGAGGAGCAGGGTTCGAATCTTACTGAAACCAGATGCCAAATTATATAAAATTTTGTTTTTTTAAACTATTTAGAATTTATCAATAGTTTATATGGATACCATTTCAATAGTAATTTATCAAAAAAGCAGTGATGAAACATCCATATTCATTGATGGGACAGGATTATCAATTTTTATTTAATGTGATATCAATAATTATGGATGTTCCATCCATAGATTTCCCTCCGTGTATCGATATGGATGGGGATCGGTATGGGGATATGATCACTATTTATCGTTACATTTTTGTTGGATTCCATCCAAACTGGAAGAGCCAGAAAAGGTCCTAGAAGTTTTCAAATAATTGGAGGGTCCTTAGCCTAGTGGCGAGCACTAAGGCTACGCGTCAGGTGAGGCTGATGCTCTCATCGATCTCCTCATTGGGGTCCTCCTCCTCTTCGCTGGGTTTCAGCAAGAGGTGCGAGGAGCACATAGGGGATGAGCCAATGTCAGATGAGGGCTGCGGCAATATTACGGTGGTGGAGCGTAGCAACCATGATGGTGCAGGTTCTACAAATAAATCTCCACCATAGTAAAGTCGCTGCGCTGCTGCTCCTTCTCGCGTAAAAGGGGGCAGCAGATATAGTCCTGATACAGGAGCCCTGGATTGTAGGGCATAATATTTGCGGGTTGAAGGCAGCAGGGTATTCGCTGGTAAGTGGAGCCACTGGGGGAAAACCTAGAGCCTGCATCTTATTTAAATCTAATATACATATTTTACTTCTCCCTCAATTTAGCGATGAGGATACCACTACAATCCAAGTAGAGATCAATGGAGCCGCATGCACATATATGGCGCATGATGCACCATCTCCCGTAACGGCTGTGCGGAGTATTTTCGAGAGATCTAAAGGACATAATATCGCAGGGGGCGATGCTAACGAACATCACCCGGCGTGGTGCAGTAGCGATACCAATGACAGAGGTGAGTCACTCTTTGATTTTATTCTATTTCACAACATCTTCATATGTAATAGAGGTGGCGAGCCCAAGAAGTGCAGAGGGAATGGTTAGGAACTGGAAGGTCTATGATGAGCACTCCTTTTCCGACCATCGCTACATCTACTTTGAGTTAGTAGGCGTACCGTCTATCTCCTCCCCCTACAGAAATCTCAAGAACGCTAATTGGGAACCATATAATAAGGAACTGGATAAGTACCTTTCAGTTTGTAGCCCCTAAACGCCTGGGGATACTACAGAAATAGAGGAACTGGTGGACAAGTTCACCAACGCCTTTCAATTGGCTTTAGAAAAAGCCTGCCCCATTAAAAAGGTTCGGGGTAAACAAAAACCACCGTGGTGGAACCCCGAACTAGATAGACATAGCTATGTAGACAAGCCTTCAACAGTGCAAAAGCCCCGAAGGAGGATGTGAAATGGGAAGCTTATAAGGAGCAACTTAGAGAGTACAAAAGAGAACTCAGGAAATCAAAAAAACCTCCTGGAGGGATTTCTGCAGTAGCATGGAATCAGTATCAAAGGGTTCTAGGCTACGTAAGATCTTATCTAAATCACCTAATGGTGCGCCGGGGTGTCTACTAAGACCAGATGGGTCATGGACAAACACGGGGGAGGAAACTCTACAACTTCTCCTTAATATTCACTTTCCGGATGCGGAAAACGACCATACACTCAAAAAACTGCTGGTATCAAGGCGATGCTAAGTAGCACAAATAGTAGTGTCAATATGCAACTTTGGAGTATCAATTTTTCTTCATCAAACGTATTATTCAATTGATATTTTATAAGTTGTAATTTAATATCTTTGAATATCAATTATATGATTTATGCTACTATATTTATACTAACTAGGATCGCCAGTGGTCGAAGTGGCTCCTTCGTGACAAAAGCAAATTTGGATTAAGTGATACCATACAAACAATCTTCACTTCGCTGGATATATCTTCAACAGATTTTTTTTTTATTTTTTTATTTATTTGTTTTTGTCTAAGGTACAGCAGACACTTACTATTACAAATTATATTAAACTTACATTAATTGTTACATAAAAAATAAGTTTTTAATTTAAATTTTACTTTAAAAAAAAAACCATATCGTTAAAAATATAAACTTTTTAATCTGCTTAGAAAACATACTTTTCCAATATTTATCCCCCTAAAAATTTCATAAGTGAATTAAACTTTTAAAAAATCGAGAAAAGCTTAGAACATCAAATAATCTAAAGTAAAAATGTGTTTTTCGTAAAAAAAGGTAGAAGCTTTGACAGGGTAGCTGGTTGAAAATCAGCTGACGAAAATTTTATTTTAGAATTAAGAATTAAATATGGGTGATGAGCGAAACGGGACAGTGTTTTTTTTTTTCGTTTTATCGATACAGTGTTCTGTGCAAGGGTGTAAACATGTTCAACGAAATCAGCATTAGTGTCATGTAATTAATTAAAGTCCGTACGTTATTAAAATTTTGATCTTAACATTGTGAAATTTTCTCACAAAATTATATCGTTAAAAAAATAAACTTTACCAATAGGCAAAAAGTTAAATATGTAAAGCCAGAAGTGAAGCTGGATTTCTTAGCTTACAAATGGTGTTAAGATGCCGAAGAGGATATGATTTGGTACATTTTTCTTTTTTTTTTTTGGACTAATCTGGTGTCTCACCAAAAATAATTTTGAAAATTATTTTTCGTTTATTTGTTATTAAACAAAAAAGAGGTCTCTCCAGCTATTTTGTTATCTTCACATTCTGTTATACCCGAACTATGCATCACTATTCAGCACTCTTATAAAACTCCCAAAGACACAACCATCCGCTCATTCCCTTACACACACACGTACATATCTATGCAATGATCCAGCAGTGCCACTTGCTTTTATTTTTGTGCCAAAAAAAAAACAGAAAAATGTACCAAATCATATCCTCTTCGGCATCTTAACACCATTTGTAAGCTAAGAAATCCAGCTTCACTTCTGGCTTTACATATTTAACTTTTTGCCTATTGGTAAAGTTTATTTTTTTAACGATATGATTTTGTAAGAAAATTCCACAATGTTAAGATCGAAATTTGAATATCGTACGTACTTTAACTGAAGAACAATTTTACATGACTCTAATGCTGATTTCGTTGAACATGTTTACATCCTTGCACAGAATACTGTAAAAGTGTACCCGTTCTACATGAAACTGCTATATCGATAAAACGAACAAAAAACATTGCCCGTTTGCTATGCTATGTGCATGAATAATTAGGTTTCGCTTATCAACCATATTCAATTGTTATTGCAAATCCAATTTTTTTTCACCAAATTTATCTGTCAAATAAAATTTTCGTCAGCTGATTTTCAGTGCAACCAACTACCCTGTCAAAGCCTCTGAGGGTAAAAAGTGTGAGGTTTTTAGGAAATGAAAACATATTCTGTTTGACGTTTTACCTTCATTTTGCAACCGAAAACGGAAAATTTAAGAGTGTAAAAAATGCGCATTTTTTGATAAAACGAAATCACCATAACTCTACTTTTTTTTACGAAAAATACATTTTTGGGTATTTGTTTCCTTTAGGGGTCTACCGCTAATAAATTAGCTAAAGTTGGCCTCAGGATCACGAGTCCGGAAGCGCTTTTTTAATTTTTTGTTTCTATGGAAAGTTATGATCAAAAAATCGAAAAATGACCCACGGCCCGCATTTACACGTACAGCCTAATAAAATTAAAACAACCACATGAAAACTTGCCTCTTTGATTGCAAATATCTCTTCAGAGAAGCAAAATATTAAAAAGCGGATTCGTGATCCTGAGGCCAAACCCCGTCTTTTGAGCTATCTCCCATAATTTTAGCTAATTTATTAGCAGTGGACACCTAAAGGAAACAAATACCCATTTTTACTTTGATTATTTGATGTTCTAAGCTTTACTCAATTTTTTTAAAGTTTAATTCACTTATGAAATTTTTAGGGGGTTAAATATTGGAAAAGTATATTTTCTAAGCAGAAAGATTGCCCAGAAAAATATCCCCAATCGTCTCATTTAAAGCAAAGCTGTAATTAGACGCTGGCAAGTATAAGTATAATTGACAGAACTCTGATTTTTTTTCAATTTTCCTTGCTTAACAAATAAAATAAAAACGAAAAATAAAAAAAAAGAAAAGGTTTTCAATTCAGAACCGAATATAGGTGTCCTGCAAGTAATAAACATTTATACCCATTCTGGTATAAAAAGGGTACAATTAGTCTCTTCATAGGACATGCTCGAACAAATGTTACCAATTTATTCCATATAAAAGAGACTAAAATAGTAGTAGTCTACTTTTCCTCTGGATTGATCCCGGACTAATCGTATTTTTTGCAGGGAAATACCATACGAACTTTTACTAATGCACCTTTTTACATAAGTAACTCCACTTTTTTGTATGTAACCACATCTTTTACTTTGATAGTTTAATGTGCTAAGCTTTTTCGATTTTTAAATAGTTTTTTTACTTATGAAATTTATAGAGAAATAAAATTTAAAAGTATATCTTCTAAAAAGAAAATGTATTTTTCATATAAAGAAGTGAAGTTAGTTATATAGAATTAAAAATTTTGATTCCAACATCAGAATTGTAATTTTCAAAAAATAGCTTAAAAAAAATTTGTTTAAAAGAAAAATATTAAAATTCATGCACAGGAATGTAAAGCAGGAGTTATTATCTTTCAAATGTTGGTAAATAAAATCTGTAGCATTACTACAAGCCGAAACATAATAATTTCAAATGGTGCATGTTTTCATCACCTTAGGAAAAATTGCAGTATCTATATATTAATACGCTAACACTCTCCGCATACAAACTTTCGTAACCCAATTTACTATAGTATTTATGGATAGATCCCTATAAAAGTTATATTGGAAACTTAGAATGGACTAATCTGCTGTCTCACCAAAAAAAATTTTGAAAATTATTCTTAGTTTTTTTTATTATTAAACAAAAAAGAGGTCTCGAAACTCTCCAGCTATTTTGTTATCCCCACATTCTGTTATACCCGCACTATACATCTTTATTCAGCACTCTTATAAAACTCCCAAAGACTCAATCATCCGCTCATTCCCTTACACACACACGTACATATCTATGCAATGATCCAGCAGTGCCACTTGCTTTTATTTTTGTGCCAAAAAAAATACAGAAAAATGTACCAAATCATATCCTCTTCGGCATCTTAACACCATTTGTAAGCTAAGAAATCCAGCTTCACTTCTGGCTTTACATATTTAACTTTTTGCCTATTGGTAAAGTTTATTTTTTTAACGATATAATTTTGTAAGAAAATTTCACAATGTTAAGATCAAAATTTTAATAACGTACGGACTTTAATTAAAGAAACATTTTACATGACACTAATGCTGATTTCGTTGAACATGTTTACACCCTTGCACAGAACACTGTATCGATAAAACGAAAAAAAAAACACTGCCCTGTTTGCTACGCTATGTGCGTGAATAATTAGGTTTCGCTCATCACCCATATTTAATTCTTAATTCTTAAATAAAATTTTCGTCTGCTGATTTTCAATCAACTACCCTGTCAAAGCTTCTACCTTTTTTTACGAAAAACACATTTTTACTTTAGATTATTTGATGTTCTAAGCTTTTCTCGATTTTTTAAAAGTTTAATTCACTTATGAAATTTTTAGGGGGATAAATATTGGAAAAGTATGTTTTCTAAGCAGAAAATATATTTTTCATACAGTTGAAGATTGGCCAGAAAAATATCTCCAATTGTCTCATTTAGAACAAAGCTGTAATTAGACGCTGACAAGTATAAGTAGTTCCTGGCGTCATGGTAGACACCTCGATTGTCGGAACTCTGATTTTTTCAGTTTTCCTTGCTTTAAAACATAAAAATTAAAAAAAACAATTTTTAAATTTTTGCCCTCGCCGATAATCGAAGTCAGGTGTCCTGCAAGTAGTATACATTTTTACCCATTCTGGTATAATTAGTCTCTTCATAGGACATGCTCGAACAAATGTGACCAATTCATTCCATCTAAAAGATACTAAAAAAGTAGTAGTCTACTATTCCTCTGCGATTAATCCCGGACTAATCGCCCTTTTTTGGAGGGAAATACCACACGAACTTTCACTAAAGTACCGTTTTCTCTCTGGCGCGACGACAAAGATCTTCCCCCTCCCAATCCAGGGTGTTATGCGACCACGTGCCCATTGGACGTTTGCAGCCGGGAGGCAAATCGTGGCTGTATTTGAACGGAGCCTCTCTGATACCGGGTCGCCTCAGAGAGTAAGCATGGCCTTACCGCGGTACGGGGCTCTGCCGCGGCGGACGACACATTTTCCCCTACTCTTCCCTTGACCCTAAGCTGGCCTTGTCCGGCGATGGGTCGTACGAACATGATGAACTCAAATAACGCAAATAAAAACGAAAAACCCAAAAAGCAAACAACGCCAAATTTCACTCCTCAGCAAAGGAGAGCTATGGAGGAGCAGGCGAGAAAGCAACAACAACGCCGGAGGACAACCTCCGTTCCACAATCAAGGGGGGGATCGACAGCGATGGCAACTACGAGTCGGTCAACCAACCCTCTATCGAGTAAGATTGACTTGATGGGAGCTAGCACCAGTGCGGTTGCCAACGCAGCTAAGCGGACAACGGCGGATGCTAAACTCCCATCAACCTCTGATATGAAAACCAGTATCTTTACGTCTGTGGCAGCGGTCTCACGACCTGGCCTCGGAGTTTCG